>CM076582.1:1580474142-1580657591 GCA_034641835.2 Pinus albicaulis | reverse complement strand
TGTTGAGTCTCAAATCTGCATCTTTTCCATACACCTTTCTATACCTTTTTCATTCACCTAAACCTCCCAAGTTGTCAATATCATTGTATATTAATTGCAAAAGAGCATCTAAAATGGTTTTTAACTATATTTTTGTGTCTGCTGTTTGATTTAGATTTTGCTCATTTAGCTGCGGAATCTTGCCACTTTCTGCAGCTGCTGCAACTTTCCGCAGCCATTTTGTGAAACTCTATGTTACAGGTGTCTTAAGGTAAAACGAGCCACATGGGCAAGTCAGAAATGATGTGGACATGGATCGTGTCCTATTGGCTCGGGCAAATTCATCTAGGGAGGCTGCGGTCAAAGGTGGCCAAGTGGAAGTCAACCATAGAGTCCCACGGTGACAGGACTCTGTTTCTCGTCACGTGGAGATTTATATGGCCGTTTCTGAATTGTGGGAGACAAATCAACACCTGTACATGGCTCCATAAGCCGAATTCAAACATCCACTCTTCATAGATTTACTTCTCAACGCGGCCATGCTCCTAGATCTCTGGACGTAATGGTTTACGTGTTCTCCATCAGCACAAACTTTAGGGAATTAGTTATATTTCCTTTGTTATAAATAATGTGTTTGCATACGCATATTAGATTAGTCTCCATTAGCTTCCAGATAGCTCTGTAATGTAATTACGTTGCCACTGTGCCGTAATATCACCTTTCTGTTATGATTGCATTTTAATATATAAGAAGACTCTGTTTCCAAGCGTAATTCGTACTTGAAGTCTGTTGCCAAGGCTGGTGTAGAGGGCCCCTGCACACGCTGAGGTTTTGTGCATTATTGTATAGTTTTTGTTTTATTTCTTAAAGCTCATTGTGCCATAATTCATTCACATGTTTATACATTGCATCTTTCATGGTATATATGCTTAATTTCTGTTTATAATCTTTCATGCTTCACATTTTACTTCTGTCTTTCATGTTTTATGTTATTGTTAACTGATCAGTGTTCTTGTTTCAGGTTATAAATAGGCAGCCCAGGCATTTGCATAAATTTTTGACTAATGACATGGAATTAATATTGTTCTGCTGCTAATTTACTTTTCTTAGTTTCTATTTAATTTCAGTACTGCTTTGTTTATTTCAATCTTGCACATTTGTTTCAGTAGTTAGATTTAGATATATCAAATTGTTCATGTCATTTTCAGTTACCTCCGAAAGCCACAGCTGGACTGATGGTGAGGGATTGAATTATGAATGTGTAGTTTGATATTAGTTTACTTTCTACAAATTAGATATATTAAATTGCTCATGACATCTTCAGTTACCTCCGAAAGCCACAGCTGGACTGATGGTGAGGGATTGAATTATGAATGTGTAGTTTGATATTAGTTTACTTTCTGCAAAATAGAAATATTAAATTGCTCATGACATCTTCAGTTACCTCCGAAAGCCACAGCTGGACTGATGGTGAGGGATTGAATCATGAATGTGTAGTTTGATATTAGTTTACTTTCTGCAAGTTAGATATCAGGTTACTCAAGTTGTTTATGGTTACCTCCGAAAATCATAGCTGGACTAATGATGAGGGATCAAAAGATAAGTTGATGTAATTTGATTTAGATTTACTTTGTTGCAACTTTTGGATTTCTTTAAGCATAGTTTCTTTTGTGTTTGAACAGCAGCAAGGATAATGAGTTTCATGATCGGTAGTTCATTGTTTGTTTGACTAGAGTAGTGATGCAATTTCATTTTCTTTGAAGAATTAATTTTGTCATTGTGTGTTTTTAAAATTCTTTTGAAGTTTGGAAAATCATTAGAAAGACATTGTTGTCTTGAATATTTGTCTCCATACTTGTCTTTTAGAATTTCACAAAAAAATCCAAAAACGACAAAAAAGTAAGAGATAGGTTATCTTGCACATATAGTGCGCCACACTTCGTCAGCTTACGAATCCTGGATTGAAAAATTAAATGTAGCAATTTAGGACACACTAAATTGACCAAACATTTTTTAGCGCTTGAATTGCTGGGGATCGAACCGGGTCACCCGCGTGACGGGCGGGAATACTTACCACTACTACGACGCGGGCGTGACTTTCTAGATGAATTGAAGAATGTTTGTATCAAGATTCCATTGCTACAAGCCATTCGAGGAATTCCTATTCTAGCAAAAACCATAAAGGAGTTGAGTTTCAAAAGACCAGGAAGGAAACTAAAAGACACAAGAAGAATCCACCTGGTAGGAAAGATTGCAGATATTATGATGGGAAAAATTACCATGCAGAAGTATGTAGATCCAGGAAGTCCAATTGTCAAAACACATATAAATGGGATAGAAATTCCAAACACATTGATTGACTTAGGGGCTGCTATCAACATTATGAGTAGACAGACTATGGACCAGCTAAAACTTCCTAACCTTCTTTTTACACCTACTTTACTGCAACTTGCAGATTTTTCAGTTACCTCCGAAAGCCACAGCTGGACTGATGGTGAGGGATTGAAGTATGAGTGTGTAGTTTGATATTAGTTTACTTTCTACAAATTAGATATATTAAATTGCTCATGTCATTTTCAGTTACCTCCGAAAGCCACAGCTGGACTGATGGTGAGGGATTGAAGTATGAGTGTGTAGTTTGATATTAGTTTCTTTTTCTGCAAATTAGATATCAGATTTCTCAAGTTGTTTATGGTTACCTCCGAAAGCCATAGCTGGACTAATGGCGAGGGATCGGAATATAAGTTGATGTAATTTGATTTAGATTTACTTTGTTGCAATTCTTGGATTTCTTTAAGCATAGTTTCTTTTGTGTTTAGACAGCAGCAAGGATAGTTTGGTTTTCATGCTCAATAGTTCATTGTTTTGATTTACTAGGTTAGCAGCACATTTTCATTTCCTTTCAAGTTTTTTCATTGTATGTTTCAAATTCCTTTTGAAGTTTCAAGTTGGTAAATCATTATAAAGGATATCATTGCCTTGAACAATCATAACCATACTTGTTTTTATTTTAAAATTTCCATCTCACATTAGAAAAATAAAAACGACAAAAAGATAAGAAATAGGTTATCTTGCACATATAGTGCGCCACACTTCATCAGCTTACGAATCCCGGATTGATAAATTAATGTAGCAATTTAGGACACACTAAATTGACCAAACACCCACCCCGAGAAAAGGTCAAGTTGATCCACGAACAAATAACAAGCTTCCTATGACAGTTGTAGGCTCAGCAGGTAGAGGCCCCATGCATCAGGCCAGCTCTACAGTGACAAAGCAGTTTTGGGTCAGGAAATATGCTCTGACAACATCCCCCCTTGGAGCCTTAGTTGCACGGACGAGAAGGTTCTCTTGGTCTTGGGTCACGAGTTGCCTAGGAAGCAAGCTTGTGTTAAGGGGGGACATGCAGCTGTCACTAATTGGTAACCCTAGCATGAAAAGTAAGGAAATATCATTGGGGACGTAAAAACTAGCCATTGGAACAGTACCTACTGGAAAAAAGAAGAAGTTACTGTTGGGGAAGATGACCCCCGAGCCTTTCAGAGAATGAATTACGGGAAATTTTTACCATTCCCTAAGGAAACTACCTCAAATAGAGTTTACCTCTTCATCGCATGCTTGGAAGTACTTTAAAAAGGCCAGGATAGTCTAGCTATAGGTATTGGCTTACTTATGCAACTGGCCTACCGCAAGCGTCTTGTGGAAGCACTTGAGCAACAAGATTTTTCATAACCGTAGTTTCCCTCTCATGTTTGGACAACCTAATTCGTCTGATAGTAGTCATCTAGGGCTGGGATTCATTTTTTGTGCAAGGATGTTGGCTACTACCCCTGCCGAACCCTCAGCCCCGACGGAGCCTGATGTTGAAGAAGTCCTGGACGTTGAGTCTGAATTGGAAGAAGTTCCCCCCACACTGGTCACAGAACCAACAAATATTTTTTAGGAGCAGCTTACGCAGGGCACATAGTTGGTCAAAATAGCTACGAAGCTCTAGAAATCGGTTCGGTACCATCCTATGCTTCAACGTATCTAGGAAGACTTATGGCAGGCAGAAGCTGCTTTCAATCAGGTCAGAGCTCCCTTACCCTCTAGTGTCTTTGTGCAACGTCTAGCCATCATGAACATGATTGCAAATATTCTTCATGCCAAGCACGTCATTAGGAAATGGTTGAAACCATGGAACAACACTGCCCTCTAGATTTCCTAGGATGCTCATACCGCCACAGGTTACCACCCCTCCAGACGGCCCTGCCTCCTTGACGCTTTTCAACATTGCACAGCAAGCTACTGCCCAGATTCAAGAAGTGCTCCCTCCGCTCTTCTGCACTCTTGATACCTTGCATGCGCAGATCGAGCCCGCACCACTGCAGTGACTCGAGACGAGTCACAATATTGTGTTGGGGGACTATTGGAACAAGGTCTCCTACGAGCTGCGAAACTGTTCCATTTTGAATAGGGATTTTGGGGTCGGTCAAAGCCCCAAACACATTGTAATGGGTAAAAGGGTAAACCAAGGGTCTGAAATCCATGGTTTGTGAACCATAGGAAATTATAGGCTAGATTATTATAAATAGAGGAACATTTCGTATTGTAAGGTAGAGAAATGAAGAGCTATTGACGCGAATTGTGGTTTAAGTTATCTGTTTCGGTTTTTGAGGAAAGGACTCCTACTGGCTGTGTGCACAGAGCTCCAAGTCCAGTTGTGTGCGGACCCTACTGTTGTGTGCACGGAGCTCCAAGTATAGCTATGTGCAGACCCTGCTACTATGTGCGCAGGCTGGGAAGGGAATTATATGAAGGAATTGATGAATTGATGAATAAGAAAGGTTTATAGAGAACTGAATCTGTGAGTACTCTTTGTGTGAATCATTGGTAATTACTGCACTGTGCATTTTCTATATTTAAGCTGTGAAGATCTGTGTAAGTGTGTTTTCTATATCTGGATATGTTCTGTTCTGTTTATGCAATGTTGTGCTACTGTCATAAAAGCATATAATTATAGATCTAGTGCACGTGGATGCGAATAGAGACCTAATTGACCTTGCGAAAAACAAGGTAATCTGGGAATCACAAGGCCTACCACAACTCTTCTTGCCTTACCTATCCTTTCTTAGGTTGCGGAAACCTGGTTCCAGCACCCACCCATAGTACTTCGAATGATACTTTGACCTGCGCAATAAGGTCACTGCCGAAAGGGCCAGTAGTATAGGGGTTTGTTGGCAAACCTTGAGCTCTGAACCTGGGTCAGGACCCCTCAACCCAACACCTTCTTTGTCTTCAAATGCTGATTATCTAGCTCAAAAAATTTAATCACATTCTTTTCCTACCAAGATTAGCTTGAAGCTCACTAATCTTGGCATGCTTGCTTTTGATTAACATATTGGTAATTCTCTCCTCATCCTCATCTTCAAGGTTAATCAACTAAAACTCCTGCTCAGTTTCATATTTGTCCTCCTCCTCAACAAGGATATGCTCTATCACCTTTTCCTTTTCCTTATCAACCTTTTTTACTAATGAAGAAGGCATGGCCCCTTTCACCTCAAGTGAAGAAAACACATGCCTATAGCCTCTCCAATAGGTCAAAGGAAATGGCTCAATATCATTCATTTTAGTGCCATCTTTCCCAATACCTCTTTCTGTAATATTCAAAAATTAGCATGCAGCTAATTGGAATATTATTTTTTTCTCATGTCACTTAGGAGATAAATAAATGGGTAAGGAGGCCCATACATTTTAGAAAAATGAATAAAATCCCTCATAGTGTGGAAATGGATCATCAGAGGAGTTGGATTTTACACCCTCATGTGTGAATAGGGTCATTTGCATATGGACAAGGTCAAGTTTGACCAACTCAACAGCGCTGGGATAGGAGGTGGAGAACACTTAGAGAAACAACACAGTATGAATGGGAGGAGGTTTATTTGGTGAAGGAAACCCTAATGAGTGGGACCCATGGTGAGAGGGATTTCACTTTTTTAAAAGGAGGGAAAGGTAGCCATTGTGATTCATGTTATGGATTATTGATTTTATGGTATGTTTATACTTTGTGCATTATCCTATTGTTTAGCAGAGTTGCAGTGCTGCTTAGCACAAGGAACTCCTTCTCTTTCCTTGAGAGGCCTCCTGGAGGAGTATTTTTCTTCATTTCTCCACATTCAAGCTTCATGCCAAGCATCCTCCTTCAGCTACAATGCAGTTTCTATTTAAAGCTGAGCTGTGTTGTAGGGTGTTGCAGTGGAGGTTCTACAACACCACTTCTTGAGCTTATTTTTCAGAGGAGGAAGCCTTATTTCCTTTCGAGGATCAGTGAGGAAGCATTTGAGCTATTTCCCATCATCTTTGGCATCAAGCCAACCATTTTTCATCATCTACAATGCAGTCCCTCTCATTGACTGTGTTATTTTCAGTGTGTATCTGCAGTGAGGGTTGCAGTGTTTGTTTGGAGGGTCAGATCTTCAGTGTTAGGATCAGCCTTTCACTTGGAAGATCCATTGGAGGAGGTATATTTAGCTTGCACATCATCTATAGCCATCTACATCCAGTTCTTGAGTTGTAGCTGCTACTCAGACCTGCTCCTCCGGCATTTTTTCCATTTTGCATATTTCAGGAAATCCTTCTAGGATTGTCTTGAGATTGTTTCCAGGAGTTTAGAGCTTTTCTCCCCCACTTATTTGAGCTATACATTTACATATCTATATTTTGACATTATTTTTGTAGCAGTGCCTCCTATAAACTGTGCAGTCATAGCCTTGGGTTTTCTATATGTAGCAGTGTTATGTATTTTCATGTACATGTTCTATTGAGGCTTGCATTGCCTAGCTTGAGTGATCATTACCTCAAGGATTTGTATACATTTGCTGCTATAAGATCAATTTTATGGCTATTTGGATCTTCTCACGATGTATGTATTGAAATAACGTTGCTACTCCAATATGTATTTTTACATTGCTGCATCTCCAACTTTGGAACATCTTAAGATGTTCTTATTGTTGTAGAATTTCCCTATTTTGGGATATTACAGTGGTATCAGAGCATCATCTTGGCTCAGCCTGTGAGTTTCAACCAAAGAATATAGAAGAATATCGGAATGTTGGAGAAGATGAATTTTGTCTCATCATTCTTTAGATCTATGAAGAGCCTCCCCAAGGAGGATAAGCAAATAGAAAATGAAGGACCATGCACTTCCTATTCTCACCGAGAATGAGACAATAAGCATGAGGGATACTTGGATCACTTGATTCTAAGTAAGTACCTTGTTGAATACAAATCTCAACCTAGAGCCTTCAAAGAGACTCCAGCTCTTCCACAGTTCATTCAGTTAAAGGAGGAGAGGACGTCCTGCAACAAAAAGGGAATCAAAGTTAATAGGTTTCTATTACCTACATATGATGGATCATCTACAGCAAGATCTTGGGCATGGAAACTTGAGGCATTCTTCCTACTACATCCAGTGGTAGAGAGGGAGGTAGTAGAATTTGCAGCATTGCACTTGTAGGGTGAAGCCAATGTTTGGTGGTTCAGCCACTTGAGCCATGCAAGGGTGAATACTTTTGCAGAGTTCACTCAAAGGTTGATTATAACCTTTTATAGAGAAATATCATAGGAGAAAAATCCCACACTACCATGGGAGGATTCTTGTACCAGCGTTGTCATAGCCTTGGAAGAGGAGCCTTCTACATCTGCAAATGGGGCATCCATTTCATTGGAGGAAAGAACTATTACAGCCATACAAGGAGCTCCCAAGTTCCATCAAGATATGAATGAAGTTCCGCTCTCTATTTCAGAAAATATTTTGGAGGATTGTGGAAATTCATATTTAAATGAATAAGAATCAACATGCATTGCTAACCTAGTGATCCGATCACGAGTCGAGTACTACCCAACCATCACGTGTACGGTACTAAGATCTTTTAAAACGACTATGGCTTATACAGGTTCAAATGAGCATGTTAGAGCATACACATATTAACATGAATTAAACATAATCAGGAAGCACATAACACACAAGCGAAAGACAACCAAATTGGTAACGGAGTTCACCCCTCCAACTCACTGGGGTTACATCTCCGGACCTGCTTCAATTGGAAGGCAGATCCTTTATATTTCATCTTCAAATTAAGCTTTCATACATTCCAGTTCTATGGCTGAGCATTAGCCAATCACTATGGCTTTCAAAGGCTAAGTTTCCTATCCTTTCTCCTCCCCTTTCAAAGGCTCACATCATGAGTTTATATATTTTTTCCCCATAACTCCCCAATCCACAATAGTAGGATCTTAAGACATTTTAAGGAAAGACAAACTCCATGATTCTAGGACTTTAAAACTTACTCAAGGCAAAAATGGCAAACCCAACTTCAAGGATCTTAACCATGCCAAGAAAGCTCAACCTCTTAATGAGAAATAGCAAATTAGTTGTGAGGTCAATTCTCACATAAAACTAATTTCTCAAATGGAATAATAAGTGAATATTTTGGTGAGTCATTTTCCACTCACTTAGAACATTATCCTCTTCATAATTTAAATGAAATAATGAATTAATTCACTCATCACTTTGTCACCCATCATAAAGTGTCTTCATGGTGCATAAGAAAACTTCTTTGTTGGTGGAGATCCTCCTGGATCAAACCTCCCCGAAAAGAAAACTTTTGGTCTCCAAAAGTATCAGCTTCAATCAACTCAACTGTATGCAAAATGTCTCTGAAAGGCAAATTCCATCATGACTCCTTCACCCACTGTTCTTCGGAATCGGAAGATAATGCCAACACCTGCAACTGTTGTAACACAAATGCCTGAAAAGGCTCATTCCTGCGAGATTCCTTCACCTCAGTTCTTCAGAATCGGAATGCCAAAGCCCACATCTGCATAAAGCTGCAACACAAATGTCTGAAAAAGGAACATTCCTGCAAGATCCCTTCACCTTAGTCCTTCAGGATCGGAATGCAAAAGTCCACATCTGCATAAAGCTGCAACCTGTAGCTGATCATACCTGTTTACAATACTTGCCAAGGGTTCATTGGTCAAGTTTACATGCCAAAATGGCTTAGACAAATTGCCTCATTCAACCTGATTACAAAGAAGCCAACAGGGCTTAGTGCGTAAAAATACGCCTCGCACTCTCCCTCACATAAGAGTGGCTGAAACCAAACCCTTTCCAATGCTTCATAAGCATATTTTACATCGTTTTTTTTTCATCATTGGCCACTTTGGCCTTTTACATGACAATGCAAAAAAAAAAATTTAATGCCAACCATGGCCTCTTACATGGAAATTGACAACTTACATGCCAATGCCAAAATATGATGACAATTATGGCTTTTTATATGGCAATTACAACGTAACTGTAATGAGACAAATATGCGCTCAAAGGAAAAATTTTAAAGTTTTAGATCCCCCCTCCATAATGAGTGCATAATGGGTGCATAACAAGAGGAACTAATGGTGAAAAAAATGAAAATTCCACCCTTTGACAAAATATATGCCAAATATCATATTCACTTGGGATGTGATAATGATTTAGATCCCACCAAAAAGTGCATCATCGAACTATGGGTAAGGAAATACTTCTTCGTTTGACTTTCAGCGCTTGCAAATGGCAATGGTCGTTGGCCACTCCACGTTGTGCGCCATAAGGCTCAGCTCCTGCCTTGAGCGTCTTTGTGCGAACTTGCAACTCGTTCGATCATGAAGCCACGCACGGGCTCAAACTATTGTTGTATCAAGGCCGAGTGCTCCGACAACTGCGCTGCCTTATCCATTGCCTTTCAAGGTTCATTGCTCCAACAACAAGAATTAAAACGCCGACAGATCTGCCCAACTGTCAACGCATTGAATCTCTGGGAGAGGACGCAGTGGTGCTCCGCTGCTTTACCACGTTGCTTTTACGGATCACTGCACGCTGGAAAGCCGAAAACTATCCAACACGCTGGAAAACTGCTGGTAGATGATCATCATATTAAAACTAGCTGGAGAGCGCTTATCGATGTAAGCGTTTGCGAGAGTCGGGGAATGGTCTTTGACTGCTTCATAATATGCAGTGTTTTTTTACGTCGCGGGTGACCAAGGTCTGACCAGGCTCCAGGCTGGAGATCGACGTTGAACACTGAATCGCGAGAGGAATCACGCCATGCACGTCCGAGATACGCAGTGCCAAGCTGGCCACAGAAGTCAAGTCAATAGCAGCTTGCAAAACCAAAAATAGAGGAATTTTAATGCTTGTGGACCGCACCCAACGGAGTAAGATCCTTGACAGCATGGCATCTGCGTCTGCGTAATTCTCTTGGCCTTGCTCAGCCTCCGTGCTGTACCATTTTAGCTCATTCAAAAATGTTGCTACGTTGAAACGTTCAAGAAACCATTTCTGATAAACATTGTTGTTCAGTATAGTGTTGGCTATAGCGCACCCTATGTCTGGTTTTGTAGAAAGAGGGATGGAAAACTATGAACTCCGTTCCTTGAAAGAACACCGATCGTCGGCTTCCAGAGCTGCTTCGCCGTGGGCCGCACATCGCTGGTGAGCTGCGCGGCCTCGTCGAGAACATGGTATCCCCCATCGAAGCAAAGGCGGAGATGAAGCCTGCCTTTGAATTTATTGTCGTCGCCGCCATTTTCTTCCTGGTTGTTTTTCTGTTTTTTCGAGATTGACCCAGCGGGAGCTCACCTGCCTGTGATCCGTGCGGCGCTCGATGGCGTTGAGGAGAATTCGAGCATGCCCAATTGCTTCCTCCTTTTCTGGACCTACGCGATCTTCGACTGTCAATACCAGATGGTCCTCGAAAGGCTCTGCGGCGACGAAAAGCAGATCTTCGTTCCAGAATGGGCTGTGGCTTCGGTTCGTGGAAACTCTGGTTCTGGAACTCTGAGAGCCCAGCTGGGCCTTCACGCTCATTTCTCCATAACGGCTCTTTTCTTGTGGCTGAACGTCCTGTGCCTCGATCACGTTCACTCGCAGATACCAGAGCTTCGGTGAGAGGTATACCTTAGAACGAGTATGAACCAGGAGTCCGCCTGTATCAGACTGCCATGCCTCGGGGAAGGCCTCATCGGCCTGGGTGCCCCATCCACACAGCCAACATGACAAAAGTAAACAGGCAAAAGCCCATCAGAGAATACCAGTTGGCGGTCCACAATTTCATCGTGTTGTCCTCCTGCGCGCCGATCATGGGAGGAAATGGCCCCCAAAATCTGCGGGAGATCCCAACAACTTCGACGAAGTTTTGTAACCAATCTGCGCGCCGATCATGGGAGGAAATCTAACAAAATCGGCTTACCACTTTCACCGATAACGAATACCAATCTGCGCGCCATAGGAGGAAAACTAACAAAATTACACCACGTAACCAATCTGCGCGCCATGTTCTTGCGATCTGCTCCTCTTTCAATGTTTCTGAGAATTGCGACAAATTGTCCATTGGAGTCCAGCAATGCAACGTCATTTGAGCGCCCGATTGCTTAATACATGGCACATAAAAATGAACAGGACCACATATATGAAGCGATAATAACAGCACCACCAGCACATGGCCATGGCGGTTGCTGCCTTCTGATGAACATCATCATATTCGAAAATACAGCCAGTTGCAAAATTCACAAGCAGATCAAACAAAAGTCCGATGAAAACAGGTATCACGATGATAGAAGGATACAACTTTTCAGAACTATTATAGACCATTTTATGAACTGCATGAAAAGGATTCTGAAGCTGTGAACTCTCAAACAGTCTACTAAATATCCAACTCCAGTCAATGATGGCTGTAACTTGACCAGCGCCTTTTGACTATCTACTATTTGTTGCATCCATCACGCTGTCTGATGGATTCGATGACCTCTGTGGGGACTCTGTCCATGGAGGAAAGACCCATTACTACTTCTTAAAGACGTGGACCGCCCTTCGGACCGGCTTCCACAAGATTGAAGAGCAAAAGAGAGCCTTCTCTTGGTTGCTCACCCTGTCTTAATAGTTAGTAATGCTGATAAAATGTTGGTCAATTACTGGTAGATCTGAGTTATTTGCTGCTTCAATTAAACAAATTTTGCTGGAAATACTTTCCCCAAGTTACTGACTGATTCAGCTAGAGGTCGATCAGCAGCCTCCTTTTTTTTTTTTTCTTTTTAACTTCAGGTCGCAATAACTTTTCCATCTGGAGGTCGTTTGACGTGATTCCAGCGGCGTTGGATTCCTCTTGTCGATCTCTTCGCGATGGTTCCATTATTTGTTGATTCCGAGTTAGAAGAATTTTGAGAATTTTTCATCAAAAGACGGATACCTGCCCCCATAAAACTCGAAATTTTGCAAAAGATCAGAAATATAACTTGCAGAAACATCATGAAATGCTTACCAAACTCGAACCAAGCTTTTCTTTCTTGTAAGCGTGTTTTATGAATGGTGAATGGAGCTTTCTTCACGAGCTCTTTCGCCATATGTTTGCTTGACTCTTGGCGAATTTCGGGGTGCAACTTCCAGCACTTCTTCTCCCAATGGCCACTGATTTTGCAGAAATTGCAGAAATTAGACTGTTTCCCATTCCACCGTGTCTTCATGATAGGAGGATTTCGAACGTTCTCATTCTTCTTGGTCTCCCTTCTTGTGGGCAAATCTGTCTTCTTAACCCACTCTTTCCTTGCTACACCATAGTTAGCAGATCTATGAAAGAAATCACTTCTCTTATGTGCAAAAGTAGAATCTGAATGATTATCATACCTTCTTGGCTTGTCCTTAAATTGATGGAAACTAGGTGGCTTGATTCCTTTCTTGGAATCAGGTGATGAAGGGATAAATTTTGTTTCAGCTGCCTCTGAACATTCTCCTTCTTCCCGTTGATAACCCAAACCTGCAAATGGTTGTCTTGGTACAACCTCCAATGGTTGGGTGATTCCTTGGCCATTTATGCCAAGTCCACCTCCGCTATACCCCATCTTCGTGAGGATTTTCATGCCAACATTAGTTTCATATTGAGAGAGAACAGAACTTGAAGTGACATCACATACCTCTGTTTGACATGCAACCTCTGTTGTCTCAACTTTCTGCAATTTAGACAATATCTCCTCTTTAGCTCGTAGCATCTCTTGAAGCTCCTGCTTATCGAGCAATAATCTTCGCAATTCTGCATTTTCGGCTTGAAGGATTTCGTTTATCTCTTGCAACTCTTGCAGTCTTTCAGCGTGCTTCGCTCCTTTGCCCATCCTGCAAAGCAGTCACCTGCTCCGATACCACTTGATCCGATCACGAGTCGAGTACTACCCAACCATCACGTGTACGGTACTAAGATCTTTTAAAACGACTATGGCTTATACAGGTTCAAATGAGCATGTTAGAGCATACACATATTAACATGAATTTAAACATAATCAGGAAGCACATAACACATAAGCGAAAGACAACCAAATTGATAACGGAGTTCACCCCTCCAACTCACTGGGGTTACATCTCCGGACCTGCTTCAATTGGAAGGCAGATCCTTTATATTTCATCTTCAAATTAAGCTTTCATACATTCCAGCTCCATGGCTGAGCATTAGCCAAGCACTATGGCTTTCAAAGGCTAAGTTTCCTGTCCTTTCTCCTCTCTCCACAAAGGCTCACATCATGAGTTTATATAGTTTTTCCCCATAACTTCCCAATCCACAATAGTAGGATCTCAAGACATTTTAAGGAAAGACAAACTCCATGATTCTAGGACTTCAAAACTTACTCAAGGCAAAAATGGCAAACCCAACTTCAAGGATCTTATCCATGCTAAGAAAGCTCAACCTCTCAATGAGAAATAGCAAATTAGTTGTGAGGTCAATTCTCACATAAAACTAATTTCTCAAATGGAATAATAAGTGAATATTTTGGTGAGTCATTTTCCACTCACTTAGAACATTATCCTCTTCATAATTTAAATGAAATAATGAATTAATTCACTCATCACTTTGTCACCCATCATAAAGTGTCTTCATGGTGCATAAGAAAACTTCTTTGTTGGTGGAGATCCTCCTGGATCACCTAGAGTAGCAAGATTGCACTACGTTGTGCAACATAAAAACATTTAAGGAAGAAATAAACCTTTATCCTCATGAGCCAATTTTGGATTTCATATCACACTGGAGGTTGGGGTTTGAACACTTGAAGGAAAGGATGATAGATAGTAGACATCTTGAAGTGAGAAACCCTTTCTCCTTTCTAGATGACCATTTCTCAATGAGCACCTCTCAGCTCAAAGAGAAACTTCTACTTTCAGCAGATCCAAGACCTCATTGGTTTTGGAGGACTATTGATGAGAGGGAGATCTCATGGAGAGATTTCATTGGAGGTGCACTTCAACACATCATGGAGTGCAAAGTTCTGCAACAGTTTGAGGAAGTTCTTCCCTTCTCACACTTGGATCTTTATGGACTCAAGGGGGAGAAAATAGATGATGGGGGACATCTTAGGATGGATAATATCTCTCATGTTTGTGATGGACACTTCTTGAGCCCTACACATCATGATGGGAGGTTTTTGCCTACCACCTATTTGGGTCCTTATGGGATCAACTTGGTCATTGAGGAGATTTTATTTCAATGTCCCATGAAATGCAAAGACAAAAATCTGATTTGGTTGGATGGTATTCTTCATGGGAAGGGTACCAAGATTGAGAATTAAGAGAGAGATCCACAAATGGATGAGTGGATGTGGATGAAGAGAAAGAGGCTGATAAGGCACTTGCAATTATATGACACTGGGAAATAGGAGGCTTGGCTACGCTGGCTACTCTTGAAGGATTTTGGCCATCACTTAGCATGGATGGAGGAGGTATGGCAAGATTCTTGCATCATTGAGCAGCAAAGAGTATGGATGCATGGTTTTGATGTGACATTCATATCATTCATTATTTATTCATCACATGACTTGTATGATGAGAGCATGAGTTGGAAGCAAACACTTTTGTTGCTCTAGTTGTACTTGAGAGAGCGAGGGTTGGTTTTCTCTCACACTTTGCATGATGTTGCAGGAGTAGGAGATGGCACTATCATGGTGCAAAGGCGCTACTCCTTGGCCTTAGATGATGAAGAGGTACTTCCACTTTTGGAGGAACTTCTTATGTGTAGCAGCATTATGGGATATTTCTTTAACAAGGAGCATGTCAAAGAATGGAGCTATGAGTTGGCAGGAGCTTATTTGCATGGGCCAACAACACTGTCACTTGAGAGCTTGGAGTTATTGATGGAGTTTCCCCAGGATCACTTCACCATTGATGCACTTGGTGAGCAAGAAGGAGTTGATATTGATAGAGTAGTGGATGGAAACATATATTACAGAGATATGATCTTCTTAACTTGGATTTCCAAGTATTAAAAAGGTGATCTTCATGCAGCATATGGTTCATTCCTTTTCATGGGAGTGTGTCATACCACTATGGAGGAATTATTCATATACATATGCATTATCTTACTCTCAACACATAGTAATAATATTGTTGGTGCATCCATTGATTTTCTAACACAGTATTTGCATATTCTTACCATTCTTATTTAGTGCATTGCTCCAAAAGAGGGCAAGCTTTTAATTGAGCTCCATGGTCAACATTGGGCCAAATTGTATGATGGAGACAACCATCTCTTATATGGCCTTGGGCAATTGTGTTATTTCATGTATGTTCAATTGATGTACCCAGCCATTTTCTATGTATCAATAGATGTCATGACATACATAATTGACCATGTAACTAAAAACAACTTGCCATGTAATTTTCTGAAACAGCAGTTTGGAAAATTGCACTGTCATTATTGGGGAAATTGTTGGTACCTTCTTGCACCACATGAAACCTTCAGAATTTTCCTCATTTTTTTGCTGATAATGATTTCATTTGCTGATATTGATCTTATTTGTATTGGAAGCATGATTGGGATAGATACACATGAGTTGGATGTGTCCTTTGGTGAAGAGGATTCCCACACTTTTTGCATTGCATGTTCTAATGGGAGCATGAGAGGAGATATGGCCACCACAGCCAAACACTTATTTTCTTTTGTTGAGGTAGACCATGTGATTGATGGGATTCCATATGGTGATTTTTCCCTATCCATCACATATGGGTTGATTTGGGCCATCTTGATTCACAACGTTGGAGGAGAGATCTTTGAAGATCTAGTCTTCATCTTTCCTCTTAAGGGCAACATTATTGCAACCCAGGATCAAAAAACACTCTACACTTATCATAAGTGGAGAGGAGGATAGTATGGGGTAGGCTCCTATGTCTACCGTGTTTATATTTTCAGCTCACCTACATTGCATGAACTCAAGGTGGAGGAGAATTTTCGGGAGTTGCCATGTTGGGAGGTGACTCATTTTGTATGGATTATTTCTTGGGGATGGAGGATCCACTTGGGAAAGATGTTTTCCCAATATATTTCAGTATCCATACCTTGGGAGGAAAATTATCAGTTCTATCCTTGCAGTTTCTTGAGGACAAGCAACATTTGGTAGGGGAGGATTGTAATATTCCAAAATTAGCATGCAGCTAATTGGAATATTAATTTTTTCTCATGTCACTTAGGAGATAAATAAATCGGTAAGGAGGCCCATAAATTTATGAAAAATAAATAAAATCCCTCATAGTGTTGAAAGGGATCATCAGAGGAGCTGGATTTCACACCCTCATGTGTAAACAGGGTCATTTTCATATGGACAAGGTCAAGTTTGACCAAGTCAACAACGCTAGGATAGGAGGTGGAGAACACTTAGAGAAACAATGCAGTATGAATGGGATGAGGTTTCTTTGGTGAAGGAAACCATAATGAGTGGGACCCATGGTCAGAGGGATTTCACTTGTTTAAAATGAGGGCAAGGCAGCCATTGTGATTCATGTTATGGATTATTGATTTTATGGTCTGTTTAGACTTTGTACATTCTCCTGCTGTTTAGCAGAGTTGCAGTGATGCTTAGCACAAGGAATTACTATTTATGAAATCCTTATCCTTCATTGAGAGGCCTCTTGGAGGAGTATTTCTCTTCATTTCTCCACATTCAGGCTTTAGGCCAAGCATCCTCCTTTAGCTACAACGCATTTTCTGTTTAGGACTGAGTTGTGTTGCAGGGTGTTGCAGTAGAGGTTCTACAACACCACTTCCTGAGATTATTTTTCAGAGGAGGAAGCCTTATTTCCTTTAGAGGATTAGTGAGGAAGAATTTGATCTGATTCACATCATATTTGGCATCAGGCAAACCATTTTTCATCATCTACAGTGCAGTCCCTTTGATTGATAGCGTTATTTTCAGTGTGTATGTGTAGTGAGGGTTGCAGTGTTTGTTTGGAGGGTCAAATCTTCACTGTTAGGATCATACTTTCACTTGGAATATCCATTGGAGGAGATATATTCATCTTGTGAATTATCTATAGCCATATCCATCTAGTTCTTGAGTTTCAACTACTACTCAGCCCTGCTACTCTGGTATTTTTTCCATTTTGCATATTTCAGGAAATCCTTCTAGGATTTCCTTGAGATTGTTTCCAGGGGTTTAGAGCTTTGCTCCCCCACTTATTTGAGCTATACATTTCCATATCTATGTGTTGACATTATTTCTGTATCATTGCCTCATATAAACTATGCAGTCATAGCCTTGGGTTTTCTATGTGTAGCAGTTGTTTGTGCTCAACCTAGTCTCCTAAATTGAGTTCATTAATTGTCAACCAGGGTTGGTAAACTGCTGAAGTGTGGTGCACTATATGTGCCTAAGTATTTGTTTCTCACTACGTTGTGTCTAGTGTTTTACGATGTTTTTGGATTTTTTATGGTTTTATGTTCACGAGGGAAAGAACTAAGTGCTGGTGGAAAGAAGCTACTGGTTAAAAACAGAGTGAAGCCTATATTATGAATGAAAAATGACAAATGCAAATACTGAAACAAAAAAAAAAGCCTAAACTATGGCTAGAAAATTACAAAGCTTGATAATGACTTCAAGGAAATAAATCACAACATGAGCTTAACTTGTCCAATTCATTCATTAAAGATGTTTTGGAAGAGCTTGAGAAATGGGCAGTTAAGTGTAAATGAAGTTCTCCTAACTAAACAATCAAACAATCAACTTACAATGTTACAACATCTCATCCATGATTAAAGGTCTATTAAAATATATTTGGAAAAGAACATTTGTAGAAAAATAAGATTTCTATTCTAAACTAGCTTCTAACTTTGTTCTGCAACTCAATCTAGCACCACTAGGCCTCACACAAAAGTTATAGATTCTTTTTAGAATGGTCTTTGAGAAAAGGCTTGTTTGTGAAATGGTAAAAAGGTTGCAAAAATACTCCAGGCCTTAGACTGATACTACCTTCTGTCCAGATAATTATGTGTTAGTATGAGTTTGGAACAAAAGAAGTTTTGTAAATAATGAAGACCGTGGTGTTTAAATTTAACAACTAATACAATTTGAAATGCAATGGATGGCAACTACACTGGAATGTTAACACAGTGAACTAAGTTAAGACTAAACTAGGGTACTACTAGTCTACAGTGAACAGTGTTAAATTAAAAGCCATTATCAAACTGAAAATGAAATGACAGAACTAAATCACATGCATTCTACCTCCGGAGTGCTATAACTAAGTTATCATGCAACTAACCTACGGAATTCTACAGTTCATCCCGTTCAGTATGAATGGTGTTTTGGAAGATTTTGTGAGAACGAGTATGGCTGTATCATTCAAAGCAATTGAACATAAACACAAGACTAAAAGCAAATACAACTAAAGTCCAAGACACCACAGCTACTTCTTACTCATTGTTATGATATTTTGGAAGAGCTTTGTAAGAGTAAGATTGGCTATGCCACTTGGTGTAAACTAACAACTAAAACCTACAATACCACAGTGATGCCTTATTCATCATAATGATATTTTGGAAAAGTTTATTAGAGTAAGTTATAACTGTGATAACAAAAGTAAATGCAACTAAAACCTACACTATCACAGTTGTGCCTCATTCTTCATAATGATATCTTGGAAGAGTTGATTAGAGTAAGTTTGGCTGTGATAGTAAATATATACAAATATGAACATAAGCTGAAATAAAAGCGAAACTAAAATAATTATCTACTATATAAACAAGGCTGATCAGGAGGCAAGAGCCCTCTACCACCAGAGTAGCACGAAATCTAGTTCAGAATCGACTCAACGCGTTCAAGGAAATACTACTTCTTTCATTAAAGAGGAATCACCTCAAAACAGAGTATTCACGGACTTCAAAGATCTAGCAGTCAACCATAAAATCTAGCCAAAATCTAACCTTTGTCTCTCGGTTTCCCGAGCATATTTATAGAAAATTTACATAACAGAACTTGAGATAATACGGGGATTATTGTCTTTCCTAATAGAAACTAAACTAGGACTCTGATCATGATCACGTAAAAAAATTTGGACTATCCTTATTCTGTTAGGAGTCTACCTCCTAGTTTGAGTTTCCACGTGCTTAACCACGTACATAATTCCGTTCAATCTCCATGGAGGGCAAAAAATGATGAGGACATGACGTGGAATACACCCATGTGTGCTTTTCTCCAAGATGACATCTGGAACCTGTATAAACATGAAGCTGGCTACAGAATTGGAAATTAGCTACAGAATGTCTGCATTCTGTAGCTAGTTTCAGTTCAAAAAGTACTACAATGACACAACCATAAAAACATAGCAAGTTAGCCATGATATTCATTCTTAAAGCAATTTTAGCTAATTTCATTGATCATTTGAGCCTGGGATTAATAATGGATAAAAGAAATGGAGTGGAATGTGGTGGAAGAAAGAACATTTTTGGAGCTCAACATACCCCCACTGCTAGATTCTTGCATGTCCTCATGAAACTATTCCATGAACTCAGAGACCTCTGCAAGAACATCCAATCCTCTTCTTCTGCTTTGTCTGGTAGTTAATGACCTTATGGGCTTCTTGATGACTAAATTGAACCTTAAATTGGTAAGTGCCATGATTAACTTTTTGTTCCTCTTTTTCAACTTTTCATTGGCCTTTTCCACTTTGTCCATTTGTAGAGACAGGGTTGAGTTCATACTGGTTTTTAGTTTAACTTGTTCCCTCAGAATATCATTCTCAGTCCTGATATGTCTATTAAGTACTTCCAGCTCGTACCTATCTCTTCTTAACACATCTATTTCGGACAGTGGAGGACTAGGGGTTCTGTCTCTACTCTCTGAAGCTTTCCTCTCCAATGTTTCAACATAGTTGTAAATTTCTTGCTGTGCAGGATCAATTTCTGGAACTTCCTCATCAAAATCCTCCTCAGTAGGTTTTTCTTCGTCTTCTATGTTTATAACCCCAGTTTGTTTAACTTTTTTTTTCTTTAGTATGCCCCTCAGTCTGTGGCTCCTCCTCGGTTGAGATGGCCCTTCTCCTTTTTCTCTGGCAACTCTTCTTATGATTCTCTTTTCCTTAAGCTGCTCCTTAATCTGAACTAATTTTTCAGAGATCATTTCTTCACTACTTTCTTGTATTGTTTTATCAGTTTCAGTTTTGGAGGATTTCCATCTTCTGCTTCTTTTTGTAGGCTGATGTTCAGGTGAAGGCTCTTTTGGTTCCTCAAAGTGATTTCTCACCAAGAAGTTATCCCAATTATCCCCTATTTTGCTCAAATGATGCTCAATCAAAATCTTGACTAAACCATGGTGGTATAAGGTTGTCTCCAGAAATTGAATTCTCTTTTGGACACTTGAAGCCATTTTCTTTAAACTTTGAAGCAAGAAATAGGGCAAATTAAGTTCTTCTTCTAGGAAATGCATTATCAACCTAATATGGTAAATATAGAAAGTACCATATCTACCTTCACAAGTGATGAATTTTTGTAGGATAAGCAACATGTTTCTCCATTTGTTCTTTAATGCAGAACTAGGGATACCCTTTTTAAAAACAGTGACATCCATACCTGGTGACTTGAGTATCTTCTTCCATGATTCGTTATGGAATTCTCTGTTCTTAAACCACCTTTCTCCTTGTCTAAGCAGTCCTGTTGCTTCTGCAATAAAAGCCTCTGTGATAGTGAATTTAATATCTCCAATTTCAACCTCGGCTCCTTTGAATGACCTTGCAAACGTTTTAGTAACCTCTTTGAGGGAGCCACTAAATTTTTCAAGGAATTGCAGCCATCCTGCTTGTTGCAACATTTCTCGGATTTGGGGATAGCCTTCTAAATATTTAGTGCCAACCGGTTCTATTCTCACGATGAGGCCCATAACTCTTATTCAATCTTCAATTCACCAACCTTCTGCTCACGGTGAGAATGGCCGTTAACAAGTTGTTTTTGCTCCCCAAATGTTTCCTCTGTTTCACGGTGACAACGGTTGTTACAGAGATACCTCTGTTTTACAGAATGAAATGGTTAAGAGTCGGTTGTGGAAAGGAGTGATAAGGAATGGTTACAGAATGAATTAATGAGGTGAGGTGAAGAAAATGAATCAATGAGTGAAAATACCGCGGAGATATTTCAAAAATCATCATTAAATGCTTAGTGACGTGATTAATCCAATCACTTCAGCACTTTAACCGTTTATATTTTTTTTAAATGATGATCGGATGTGGGTTTTGAAATGGTGAAATAGAAGGATTTTTATCCAAAGTTTTGCGGGAGGTTTGTTCGGCATGATCAATAAAATTAATCAAAGCAACTTTTCGAATTATTCATAGCTAAACTATACTAAAATTTTTCATGATGTGTCATTATAATCACTTCATACCTTTGCCTTTGTTTTGATTTTCTTGTGATCTTCATATGCTTTGTTTTCCCTGAAAATCATTATTTTTTTGTCTTCATAACCTTCTTGATCTTTACTTGTTCATCGATGTGCAGGATCATTTTGTTGCAAATCAAATGATTGTTGGTCAGTGCCTTCAGGATCTGTAGCTGTAGAATGTCTGTCTCACTGCAGAAAGTCTGATTAGCTGCAAAAATTCTGATTAGCTACAGAATGTCTGTTTGATTGCAAAATGTACCTGTAGAGAACTTGAGTCATGGAATGGAGTGGTTTGGAATGTAAGTGGAATGTTGTATGGAATGAGTGAGGATGGATGATGAAATATGGTATAATGGGATATGTATGAAGTGAATGATGGAGTGGGATGGATTACAATTTATGAAATGGAGTGAAAAAGTACCCTGCAATTTTCTGCTATGTATCATTCAATTGCAGAAAAACATCAAATTTTAAATTCTGGAATGGAAATGAGGTGGATGATGTATGGAATGAGATGAATGAAATATGGAATGACGTGAAATATGAATGAGTGAATGAGATGGAGTATGGATGAATGAGTAAATGGAATGAAATGAAATGAGATGGATCATAAGTGAAATGGATTTGAACTTATGATTTTGTAACAGCTGCTTGCAGAAACAAAATGGAAAAGTTAGAGTGTCAGAAAGATTCTGATTTTCACCCTATCTTTTCTGTATAAAAATGCCAAAATATTGATTGGTTTTCATGTTTATACTTTATTATTATTATTATTATTATTATTTTCTTTTTCTTTTTTTAATAAAATGACTTCAGAAAATTGAATTAAGTTGATGAAGAAGAAAGATTCTTCTTCATTAACTTCACATCAATGTTTTCCTGGAACTTTGTAATAAATTCTTCCCTTGAGAGTGGTTTGTGATATAGCTTCAATCTATGACCATTCACAAGAAAAGTAACCTCTTCTTCATTTATTGTCCTGATTTTTACTGCTCCATTGTCAAAAATTTTAACAACTTCATATGGCCCAAGCCAATGTGTTTGAAATTTACCTTGAAAATCCTTGAATTTTGAATCAAACAAGAGAGCCCAGTCACCTTCTTTGAACTTATTTTCCTTGATGTACTTTTCATGCCATCTATCCCTCAGCTGTTGGACTATACTGGATTTCTGAACTGCATCTTGTCTGATCTCATCCAATTCATTAATCTGCTCCAATCTATGCTTTTGTGCCTCTGATAGATCAAGTCCTAGCTGAACTGCCATTTTGAAAGTTTGAATCTGGAACTCTATGGGAAACAAAAATTGCTTTCCATAAACAAGTTCATAAGGAGTATGGTTTGTTGTGCTTCTCCATGTAGTTCTATAGGCCCACAAGGCTTCAGGAAGCCTATCTACCCAATATTTTCTATGTAAATGGATAGTCTTTGTTAGGATCCCTTCAATAACCTTATTAGTAGATTCCACTTGACCATTTGCTTGTGGATGATAGGGAGTAGATTTTCTGTGTCTGATTTTGTATCTCTCCATAATTTGTTCCACTAGCCTCGATGTGAATTGAGCTCCTTGATCTGTAACAATTTCCCTTGGGACACCAAAACGAGTAAAAATATCCTCAAAAAGAAAATTAACTACAGATGCTTCATTAGCAAAAAGTAATGGCTTGGCCTCTACCCATTTGGTAACATAATTAGTGCAAACTAATATATATCTCTTTTGTCTTGATGGAGGACTAATAGGTCCTACAAAATCCAAAGCCCATTTTTCAAAAGGTTCAATATGTACCTGAGGTTGTAATGGCATCTCACCTGAAGGAGAAGGTTTCTCTACCCTTTGGCAACTGTCACACCTTTTGACATACTCTTTAGCATCTTTGAACAAGGATGGCCAATAATATCCTAAATGAAGGATCTTATAGGCTGTCCTCTTTTCAGCAAAGTGTCCGCCACAAGGTTCATCATGACATGCTTTGAGAATCTCGGGCATCTCATCTTCCCGAACACATCTCCTAATGATCAAATTTGGACCTGTCTTGTACAACTCATTAGCAACCCATGAATATTTTTCACTGTCATAAATGATTTTTCTTTTCTCTCTTGCATTCATTATTGAAGGAAATTTCCCTGAAACTAAATAATTAGCAATGTCAGCAAACCAAGGATTCTGAGTAGAAATTGCAAAAAGATATTCATCAGGAAATTGATCTTCAACTGGAGTGTCATCTTTAATGTTTTGGAGTCTAGATAGGAAATCAGCTACTGTGTTTTGTTTTCCGGGCCTATCTAGAATGGTAATGTTGAATTCTTGTAAAAGAAATAACCATCTTATGACTCTGCCATTAGTAATTGATTTGTTCATTAAGTATCTAATTGCAGAATGATCAGTGTGAACAAAAGTTTCATAGCCTGTTATATAGTGTCGGAATTTGTTTATGGCATGAACAACAGCTAAAAACTCTTTTTCAGTTACAGTATAGTTTAACTCTGCAGGAGTCAAATTTTTACTGGTATAGTAGATGGCATAAGGAATCAGGTCTTTTTGTCCCAATACTGCTCCTAGAGCTGTATCAGAGGCATCTGTTGAGATATGAAAAGGTAACTTCCAATTAGGTCCTCTTAAAATATGTGCTTCAGAAATTTTTGTTTTCAGGGTTTCAAAGGCTAACTGACAATCAGAATTCCATTTGAATTCACAGTCTTTGGTAAGTAATTTGAAGAGTGGATATGCTATCTTGGTGAATTTTTCTATAAACCTCTGATAATATCCTGTAAATCCTAGAAAACTCCTAACATATTTTTGACAACTTGGAATAGATAAGTTAGAGATGACTTCAACTTTTGACTCATCAACTCTAATCCCATCCCCTGAAATATGATGCCCCAAAACAATACCTTCAGTAAACATCATGAAACATTTCTCATGACTAAGTGAAAGATTTGCTTCTTGACATCTATTTAAAACTTTTTCCAAGTTTGCTAAAGCTTCTTCAAATGTGTTTCCATAAACTGTGAAATCATCCATATATACCTCTACACAATCATTTATTAGATCTGAACAAATTCCTAATACTGCCCTTTGGAATGTTGCAGGTGCATTGCATAATCCAAATGGCAATACTCAGTAAGCATAAGTACCCCAAGGATAGGTAAATGTGATTTTGTCTTGGTCCTCAAGTGCTACTTGAATTCGATTGTAACCGCTAAACCCATCTAGAAATGAGAAGTACTTTTTGCCAGCTAATGTATCTAACACTTGATCTATGAAAGGTAAGGGAAAATGGTCTTTAAGAGTAGCTTTATTTAATTCTCGGTAGTCAATACATACCCTCCACTTACCATTTTTTTTGGCAAAATTACCAAAGGAGAAACCCACTGACTATCTGAAATAGGATAAATGAAATTGACATTCAACAATTTCTGCAATTCTTCTTTAACAATCTCCCTAAGATTTGGATTCATCCTTCTTTGAGGTTGTCTGATTGGTTTACAATTTTCCTCTATATAGATGTGATGAGTGCAAGTCTTAGGACTTATCCCTTTCATATCAGTGTACTCCCATGCATATGCAGAAGAATGTCTCTGTAATATCTTGACTAACTCTTCTTGTTGATATTTTTCTAGGTTCTTATTTATGTTTAAATATTTGCCTGGAAATATCTCATTTGTAGAACTGCCATATTAATCCATGGAATGAAGAGACATCTGTCTTGATGACAAAAACTCAATGTTGGATTCTTCTTTAAATGGTTCATGTTTATATTCCGAAGAGGATTCAAATATTTCTAAATTATTCAAAATTTGACTATCTTCACTAATTTCTGAAATTGTGAAGAGAGGTTGTAAGTCTTCTTCATCCTCTATCCATTGAGTATCATCTAAATCTGTAATTTTCCTTGCTGGAGGATACAAAGTGAATTTCTTAGTTGAACTACCATCAGAGATGTACATATCACCATATCTACAACTAATGAAAGCATCAGCTGTAGCTAACCAAGGTCTTCCTAATATAATAGGGTGTCCTCCTAGATTATTCTTAGGAGTTAGGATCATGAAATCCACATGGTACTCCCAAGAATCTAGGGACACTAGAATGTCTTCTATTACCCCATCTGGTTTAATCACAGATCTGTCTGCTAATTGTGATAATGTGGGTGTAAAGAGAAGATTAGGAAGTTTCAGTTTATCCATGATTTTTCTACTCATGATATTGATTGCTACTCCTAAATCAATGAGTGTGTTCTGGATCTCAATTCCATTGATGTGAATTTTAACAACTGGATTTCCTGGGTCTATATACTTTGGAATAGCATTCTTACCCATCATAATGTCTGCTATTTTTCCTGCTAGTTGAATTTTCTTTGTCTCTCTTATTCTTTTTCTTATTTTCTTCATGCTCAACTCCTTTATTGTCTTTGCTAAAATTGGGATTTCCTTGATGGCTTGTAATAATGGAATCTTAATGAAAACATTTCTTAGCTCATCTAGGAAATCATAATTAGGCACCATAATTTGTTTTTCTACACCTCTATCAATTTGTAATCTTTCTGGAAAGGGAGGTGTAGGAGTGGATGTTGATGGCTGCTCTAATACAGGAGTTGAAATTATTGGTTCTTTTTGTTTTGATTTTTCAATGTTTAGGTCCTGAAAAGATGTGTCTTCTTCAAGAATTTTATTTTCTCGTAGAGAATCTTCCTCAGAGTTGTCTTGTTCTTGTATGATCACAGAAGGTTTCCTCTTTTCAAGTATTCTTCCAGACCTAAGTTGAGCCTTATGAGGTCTGGGAGTAATTAAATAAGTTGGAAACTGTTATCTATCATATATGTGTTAGGGATTCCTATTGTTTAGAGGTTTGGTATGGGTTGTTGAAACATTTGGTTTGATTGCAGACATGTGTATTAGATAGTTGATATGATTTTGATGTTTAACAGATTTTGAGGATTTTATTGAGGATTTTGTTTTGAGGAAAAATATGGATGTAGTGGAATGGATGAGTGGATATTTTGATAATCTTAAAAATGTCTTCAGAATTTCTTGCTGTGCCATGGCGGAGATTTTGAAGTTAGGGCCGTTTTGTTGTATCATTCCAATTTGGTGGAGGTTGATTATACATTTGATCATGAAATCCTTGTGTTTGAGGTCCTTGCCAAGGCCTTTTAGAGACAAAATTGAGAGATTCTGTGGAACTTGTAGGAATTTCCTCTTAAAAGACAACTTTAAGACCAGGAAGTGAAGGAAAACTCTTGGTCTCATGTTTTTTTGAACAAATGACACAGGTCTCTACAACTTTTGCATCCAAAGGACACTCTCTTAAGGGATGCTTCTTTCTACATCTGGGACAAAAGATTGCTAAAGCATCAGATTCAAATTTTTGCTTGTTTTGTAACTTAAGGGTGTCTATTTGTTCACTAAGACTCCCTAAGATATCAGATTTGAATTCATCAAGCATATGCCCTATCTCTGCCCTACTTACTGTCCCAGAAGCAGACTTACTTACCCTTGCAAGAGCAGGGTCTCTTGGGCCTTTTATAGTTTTAGATTTCCCTCTTGAAAGGTTGATACATAACTCAGCTATTTCAGGTAATGTGAGCTAAGATATATCCCCTTTTCCCATCATGTTAAGGATATCCAACCATTCATCCCTAATTGTTTTCAACAAGAGAGCTTTTAAGGTGTCTTGATCTAAGTTTTCCATTTTTTCTCTTTTGATGTTGTAATGAAATCTCTCCAACAAATCTTCCAAGTTTTCATCTTCTTTTTGTAGCATCTTAAACACTTCCTCCTTATGATTTACTGGCATACAATAATCCAAGTACCTCTCTAGAAATTCTTGTTTCATGTCTTCCCATGTCCTAATAGAACTGTTGATCAAACTCATAAACCATTTCAATGCTGCTGCTTTCAATGTTGAAGGGAATATTTTAAGTTTTTGAGCATCTTGTAAGTAGTCATAAGTTCTACATAGGACTTCAAATTCAAATAGGAAGGTTTCAAGATCTTCAGTTTTAAGTCCATAGAAGTTTGGAAGGATAGAGGGTGAAATTTTTTTCATGGTTGTGTTGGTTTCTTCATCTACTATAGGAAACCCAAAAGAGCTTCCCATCTCTCTTCTACCTCTTCCTCTACCTCCTTCACCTTCTACACCTCTACCTCCTTCTCCTCTAATTCTACCTTTACCTCCTCCAAATAATGTGTGTTCTCCATTAAAGACTCCTCCTCCCCCTTCTTCTGCCATAGTTGATTCTTCTGAGGAAGTGGAAAAGTTTGTGTCTCTAACAGAGGTCCTTGAATCCTCTTCTAAGGCAGGTTCAGTGGATGAAATGGAAGGTATTTCTAATGGAATATCTGATCTTAAGTCCTCTGGGAGTCTAGGATCAGTAAAGGATGGATTATGGGTCTGAGTTGGAGGTGTACTGGCTCTTGGTCTAGATGAAACAAGTGGTGTTCTAGGGATCAAGCTTCTGTTGCTACTTCTTATGAATCTACCCCTTGAATCTCTCTCTCTACGCATATAATTTTTTTTTTTTTTTTTTTTGGAGTTAAGAAACAAGGTTACCTAGTTACACTTCCCCGACAATGGCGCCAAAATGTTTGTGCTCAACCTAGTCTCCTAAATTGAGTTCATTAATTGTCAACCAGGGTTAGTAAACTGCTGAAGTGTGGTGCACTATATGTGCCTAGATAATTTTTTCTCACTACATTGTGTCTAGTGTTTTATGATGTTTTTGGATTTTTATGGTTTTATGTTCACAAGGGAAAGAACTAAATGCTGGTGGAAAGAAACTACTGGTTGAAAAATAGAGTGAAGCCTAAATTATGGATGACAAATGACAAATGAAAATACTGAAACAAAACAAAGCCTAAACTATGGCTAGCAAATTACAAAGCTTGATAATGACTTCAAGAAAATAAATCACAACATGAGCTTAACTTTTCCAATTCATTCATTAAAGATGTTTTGGAAGAGCTTGAGAAATGGGCAGTTAAGTGTAAATGAAGTTCTCCTAATTAAACAATCAAACAATCAACTTACAATGTTACAACATCTCATCCATGATTAAAGGTCTATTGGAATATATTTGGAAAAGAACATTTGTAGCACCATAATATTTCTATTCTAAACTAGCTTCTAACTTTTTTCTGCAACTCAATCTAGCACCACTAGGCCTCACACAAAATTTATAGATTTCTTTTAGAATGGTCTTTGAGAAAAGGTTTGTGAAATGGTAAAAAGGTTGCAAAAATACTCCAGGCCTTAGACTAATACTACCTTCTGTCCAGATAATTATGTGTTAGTATGAGTTTGGAACAAAAGAAGTTTTGTAAATAATGAAGACCGTGGTGTTTAAATTTAACAACTAATACAATTTGAAATGAAATGGATGGCAACTACACTAGAATGTTAACACAGTGAACTAAGTTAAGACTAAACTAGGGTACTACTAGTCTATAGTGAACAGTGTTAAATTAAAAGCCATTATCAAACTGAAAATGAAATGACAGAACTGAACCACATGCATTCTACCTCCGGAGTGCTATAACTAAGTTATCATGCAACTAACCTAAGGAATTCTACAGTTCATCCTGTTTATTATGAATGATGTTTTGGAAGAGTTTGTGAGAACGAGTATGGTTGTATCATTCAAAGAAATTGAACATAAACATAAGACTGAAAGCAAATACAACTAAATTCCAAGACACCACAGCTACTTCTTACTCATTGTTATGATATTTTGGAAGAGCTTTGTAAGAGTAAGATTGGTTATGCCACTTGGTGTAAATTAACAACTAAAACCTACAATACCACAGTTATGCCTTATTCATCATAATGATATTTTGGAAAAGTTTATTAGAGTAAGTTTTAACTGTGATAACAAAAGTAAATGAAACTAAAACCTACACTATCACAGTTGTGCCTCATTCTTCATAATGATATCTTGGAAGATTTGATTAGAGTAAGTTTGGTTGTGATAGTAAATATAAACAAATATGAACATAAGCTGAAATAAAAGCGAAACTAAAATACTTATCTACTGTATAAACAAGGCCGCTCAAGAGGCAGGGGCCCTCTACCACCAGAGTATCACGAAATCTAGTTCAGAATCGACTCAACGCGTTCAAGGAAATATTGCTTCTTTCATTAAAGAGGAATCACCTCAAAACAGAGTATTCACGGACTTCAAAGATATAGCAGTCAACCATAAAATCTAGCCAAAATCTAACCTTTATCTCTCGGTTTCCCGAGCATATTTATAGCAAATTCACATAACAAAACTTGAGATAATACGGGGATTATTGTCTTTCCTAATAGAAACTAAACTAGGACTCTGATCATGATCACATAACAGAATCTGGACTGTCCTTATTCTGTTAGGAGTCCACCTCCTAGTTTGAGTTTCCACGTGCTTAACCACGTACAAAATTCCGTTCAATCTCCATGGAGGGAAACAAATGATGAGGACATGACGTGGAATACACCCATGTGTGCTTTTCTCCAAGATGACATCTGTAACCTGTATAAACATGAAGCTGGCTACAGAATTGGCAACTAGCTACAGAATGTCTGCATTCTGTAGCTAGTTTCAGTTCAAAAAGTACTACAATGACACAACCATAAAAACATAGCAAGTTAGCCACGATATTCATTCTTAAAGCAATTTTAACTAATTTCATTGATCATTTGAGCCTGGGATTAATAATGGATAAAATAAATGGAGTGGAATGTGGTGAAAGAAAGAACATTTTTGGAGCTCAACAGCAATGTTCTCTATTTTCATGTACATGTTCTATTGAGGCTTGCATTGCCTAGCTTGAGTGATCATTACCTCGAGGATTTGTATACATTTGCTTCTATAAGATAAATTTTATGGCTATTTGGATATTCTCATGATGTATGTATTGAAACAACGTTGCTACTCCAATATGTTTTCTTACACTGCAACATCTCCAACTTCGTAACATTTTAAGATGTTCTTTTTGTTTTAGAATTTCCCTATTTTGGGATATTACACTTTCGCTACTTGAGGCTAGGTATCATGATGTGATGGTGAAGGGTGGTGGAAAGGTGATGAGGAAGGATCATCATGAGGTGAATGGATTTGAGTGGATGGTGATGTATGAACAGCAGGATGTGATGGAGAAGTGGATATGGGAGAACGAGAAGATGAAGGAATATCCTGCTGATGATGGCCAAATGGAGTAGTGAAAACCTCATTGGCAATGAATGCACCCCATGAATTTTTTTTCTTATGAATTTGATGCATGACCGCCATCTTGATGAGTGAATGATGAAATAGGCTTTGCATTTGCTGATTGTAATCTCTCTTTTGCAAAATGTAAGCCATTTTTTCAATGCTACAAAAAAGATAATAGGGTATATGCAGCATCCTAACTCTACTGAAATGCATAAGATGATAGATATGGTACGAGTAGAGGTGAGAAACCTTCCCTCACAAGTGAAATAATTCATTATTATCTTCATCATGGGTGCATATCTATCCAGAAGATAAGAAAAAGGGAAGTTGTACTTGTGGTGATCTTTATACCTAGGTTTGAGGTATGGTTCAAAATAAATCATGTCCAGGTTTGCCTGTTTGAACCACTTCTCTCCCACACAAGGTATCCTTGTAGCAGCTCCACTGGCATCGGTGGACATCTCCAATGTAACCCTAGCAAGATTTACCTACTTGTCATGTAGATTGATGATGAATATTCTTGTCAACTCCATGTGATTTTGGACTTGTTACGTGATCTCACAAAACTCAAAGCAGCCCACATGTTTAAACCAAGATACAGTGAGAGGAGAGGCCATGAGTTCCCTTATGTTGATGGGTTAAAATATTTTTATTTTCCCTCCCTTGTGATCATGTCTTTTTGGAATTTGTGCCTCACCAACCATGCCACTATCTTCCACTGTCTTCTTCCTCAGACATGTTAGACTCTGTTTTGTGAAACCCTAGAGTGTGTTAGCCACCTATAAATTTTTGACATAGCAAACAGGTGGCTAAAAATGTTTCTGAGTCTTTAAGAGAAACATTTCCCTTGAAAATATTTCATCCTTGAAGCCTCCATGTGTGTTTTTCCCTTTGAAGAAATATTCACTGTTGTTTCCATTGAAAAGCCTCATTGTTTGTGAAAGAAACTACTGTCAAAAATACTTCCATCTGCCCTATTTCATCCTCACAAAACCTCCATTTTTCACCACTTTTTCTGCTTTTCAAATCCCAAAAAATCCCCTCCTTAACCCTCCATCTCTTCCTAAAACCCTTTTTAAACCTCATAATATCCTTTGTCTGGTTTAAAAATCCCTCCTTTCCTCTACCGGAACCCTTCATTTTGGCTTAAAAATATTGATTTTGGCCTAAAAACATCATATTTGCATTATAACAGGCTTAAGCCCCCGAGGGCTTATATTCTGCAGCCCCATTCCCTATATAACCATAAGCCCCACAACTAGGCGCTTACAAGCATAGTTTCCACGTTTAAAAAACCTTTTTCCCTTTTATTTTATCATCCCCCAATGCGTTGATTTAAGTCGATAAGAACCATTGATCTCCACAGATCGACAGTTATCGGGCACCCTTCATTTCCTCACCTCCCTCCCTTCCGTTCAAAATTTCGCCCAGATATCAGATCTTAGCCATTCATGATATAGATCCAATGGTCAGGATCATTTCCATGAACCATATAACTTTTCCTCCCCATCGAAACACTGTCACACCAGTTTCAAATCTCAACCGTCCATACGTAAGATCTGACAGCTCACAATAAACCTAATGGTCGCCTCCGCTCATGCACCTTTCCCCCATCACGCTTTCATTCCCACCATTAGATCTCTCTACCCTCCATCCAACGGCTAAGAAGTATATCACGTTATTTTAGTGTCTGGGCGTTAACGTTCATAAATCGCGTGATATAAGTAGTTTTCAGAATCCACGTGGTGTGCAATGAGTGCAATCACATGATTTTTATTAAAACCACTTCCCACCTCCAACCCTGCACAAAAACCACTTCGGTTTTCTGCTACCACCTTTTGCGTTGTGTTCTCAGGGTTAATCATGGCCATCGATCAATTTGATCCGACAGTCTGGATCTAACCTCGAATCCTCCCTGTTCTCCATTCAACTGACCTCCAAATGAATTCTTTGATGAACCTCCATCGTTGATCACCTTTAACCTTATTTAATGCAACTTTCATGACATAATCTCGTCCCGCATTTCATTTAGCCCTCCAAATGATTTCATCGCGCAATCTCAACCGTAGATTTCCACTATTAACTCTGATCCGACGGTCCAAAATGCACATCGCCCCAGACCTCCATCAGACCATCTTTTCACCATTCTCTCATGGTTTTCACTCGTTTTCACCTGCATCCACCATTTTCCCCATTGCTCTTGCATCCTCCATGGCCGTCTAGAGTAGCCCATCCCACTCCCCTTGGATTTCATAACTAGTGTATTGTGTTTTGCAGGTACCAAAGGTCGTAAATTCAGTCTGTCACATAGGCAAAGATAAGGTAATTTGGAACATTGAATATTAGTTATAGGGCTATAAGTAGCATAGAAAGGCACCAGAGAGGGTTCAGAGCATGTTTTTAATTAATAATCAGCGATATTAACCCTGATTAGAACCCCCCTATGCCCCAAAACCTGTATATGCACCAAAACAAGTTAAAAGCAGTAGCAAAGTGTATTGGAGATAGATCAAAGGATTAATGCCTATTATTGAATATTAATGATTATAATCCAATGTTCAGGAAGGATAAAGACGTAGTGAAGACCATGAAGATGATCGAAAGGCTTAATGAAGCCTAAAACACTTGAAACAAGCCATATCTTGGTTTTAGTATCAACAGAACATTTTTCTCAAGAAAGGACTAACCACACGTCCTCTTCCATGTTCCATCGATGCACCATAACTATTATGACACTGACAAAAACTTCTAAAGTTGTCAAAACAACAATTATGGAAGCATGGAAGACCTGAAATACCTTCATTCACCTTACTTATCTCAGAAGACAGAACAGAGTACCAATAGTCAGAGAGTACCTCAAAGAGCATACCTGAAGATATTGTCAAACTGACAAAAACTTATAGACCAGACTACAGGGTACAAACAAGTCAATTCAAAGCCATTATGCAGAGTGGGCATTCGAATACTTCTTCCCCTCTTTTTTAATGTATCATTTAAGTTGACATATACTACTCCTGCTATCACTCATTCTCCTATAAGAACTCCTAAATAATACATTGTAAAGGTTGTTGTTGGTTTTTGGGATTATATCGACTGTTAGAACTATTATTGGGGGGGAGTAGTTGAGTAGTTTTTAATTTAGTCAGTTGGGAATAGAATTTTGGACTGTAAAAGCCATTGAGCTCAAAGTGTATGACTAGTTTTTAACATCAATTGAACAAGCAGATCCACAAGATCCTGGTCTATATTACTGGTGATGTTTTCTCACTGAAATTGTCTCATTTCATGTTTAATCATACTGTCCATTATTCTCTGATAAGAATCAGTAATCTAGCTTAGGATATACTGCTGCAAAGTACCCTAATGCTTCCCGCTCTTCTTATCTTTGATGTTTTCTGATGATTGTATATCTAAGAGAAAATTCATCACAATTTAACCAGTATAAAAGTTGGCTGGTCCATGCTTGCTGATGTATGAATTTGGAGTTTGTTTCCTTAGATGTTCTTGTTTGGTTTCAGCTGAAATAATTGGGAAACTGGGAGATTAGAGCTAGCCATGTCTTACTAGGTTCCTTTTCCAACAGTTTTCCTTTCTAAGATCCGTTTGATTTGGTGTCAAAATATTTGAAGGTTCAAAGTCTTTCTCTGATCTTAGGCCTTACTCTGTGTTAAATTTTTAATGTGTTCTACTTTCTGAAAGTGGTTATGAGGACTGTTGGATTTTTTTCCTTAAGAGTATGCTGAAAGTAGGTCTGGATTTAAATGACATCTGACCTAATATTAAGCTACCCTTTGTGTCTTTTATGAGAGTTTCCTTTGAAGTATGTCAAAAGCAGGCCTGGATTTAAATGACATCTGACCTGATCTTATACTGCACTTTGGTTTCTTTCTTTCACACATTCTTAATGTTCCATTCCACCATCTATCTAAAAATATCCTTTGGTGTAGATGACTTGCCCTATGGAAAGCCTTGGATATTTGTTATTCAAGTAATCTCCCTTCATGACTCCATAGCCCAATGGATTAACCTTTCTTTTGACCTATCTTCCCATGCTGAAACATCCTGCTACTCTGTTCCTTTTTCACTTCACATAACCTTCTCAGTTTCATGATCTCCAACCAAAAAAACAAATCAAAAACCCCTGTGCTTCATACCTAACCTAATACCTAAAATTCAGCCTTAAATATATATCATTCTTTACATTTATAGAGAGATCGCTCTCTGGATCCAGGAGGGCTAGATATTAGGATCCCAAAGTGGTTTGATGTTGTCTTATCTTTTGGTCTTGCCAATCTGGCCAAAACATAGGAACCACAACATAATGGCGGCTCCACTGGGGAATCTGAGTGAATTTAATATTATGCATCCTTAGGACCTCAGAAAACCCAAAATCTCTGGTTAGATTGGTATTTCATTGCTGATGGTGGATATAAATCTGCTTCAAGTTTTCAAATTCATCCACCTGGCGACTCCACACTCTATTACTCTCAAAAGACCAAATGACTCCACTGGTAGAAGACTCTGAACTGGTTGAGAAGATACAGTGACCTCTTTTTACAAACATGGATCCAAGTATGGACAGAGAAGCGAAGCTAAATGCTTTGTGGGATAGAATGACAAGAGTGATGAACATGTTTGGTGAAATAATGGTGAAAAGGTATGATGGTAGTCTAAATGTTGATTATCAGAGCAGCCCGTGCTTTTTCCAGAGCAAGAACCAACTCAAGACCTAGACAATGAGCAAGCCATGTATGATGCTCAAGACTCTATGGAAGATGAAGAGGAAGGTGATCAAGGACTGCCTGATTTCCTACCTCTATCTTGTACTATGCTGATAAGAGAATATCATGACCTAATGGCAAAAGCTAATAGACAACGCTACTCTGAGGAGACGAGAGACCATTTAGAAGGTGTAGAATCTGATGAGTAAGGAAAACCAACGCATATAGTAACTCCCCCTCTAGATTATAACTCATCTCAGATTGCACAAGAAGAGTGGCATCCTGATCATATAGAAGAAACAACTCATGAGCCTTGTATTATAACTGAGTGTCATCATGATCATGAGGAGCTGTTTAAAAGAGAAAGATATCAAGAAACATCAGAAAATCCTTAAGGTTTCCTTGCAAGCACAAGTGAAGATTCCACAAAAGAGGCTCAAGAAGACATCTAGCCTCCAAATCAGATAATATAAGAAACAGAGAGCTGCTACACTTATGCTCAAAGAAACACAAGAAAATCTTCCCCTTTGACAGAAGAAGAAATAGATCAGATCATCAATAGACAGCCAACCTCTGAAATATTTTATAGAACAGACACTCTTGCCCATTCATCTACTGAGCTTGGTTGTACAGATCCAGGAAGCTCCCCTGTAAATCAGAATGAAGAAAGACTTGCTGATAATCCAGTATGTCTGATTGGTAGCATTACTTACTACAATGATTTTCCTAGTTTTGATTTGTTTGATGATGATGTTCTCCAAATAGAAGATGATCTTGCAGGGCCATCATTAGTAGAATTATGGGAGGAAGATTAGTCCCCTCAACTCCAAGAAATTAATGAGCCAATTAAGCCTATCTATGATACTGATGGGGACAGTTATGAAAGTATAGTAGCAAATGAAGATTCATTGAATCTTCACTCTGCTTTATATCAGATCATCAGCAACAATTTCCATGAAAGTGGAAGTCAGCAGCATTTCATCTCAAAGGATGAGGAGGAAGATAACAAAGAATTTTTGGGGCCAGATGAAATTGAAAAACCTTCTCCTGAAAGGGTTGAGGTAATTAAAGAAACTCCTGCGCAAGAATACATTGATATTTTCACAGAGATCAGCCCACCAGATCATAAGATCTCAGAGCTCCAAGAGGACAACACTGTAGTTTATGATGAGTCCTCCTGTTCAGATGGTGATGAAGTTGAGGAAGAATTTCTTTCTCAAGAGAGTCATTTTCTTGATCCAGTGGAAGAGGAAGCTAACCTGGTTGAAGCCTACTTGCTAAATATTCATGACCAGGTATCATTTCAAGATCCTTATGCTCATTTCCTGCTGACATTTAGAGAAGGATCAAAGGTCATCAAGAGCAGCTTGTTGCAGGCAACAAGAAATATTTTAAAAGCTATTGTCAAAAAACAAGTAGAATGGGAGTGGCCCTACCTATCTAGCATGCTCAAAGAGATGAGCAGAAATGACCAGTCGTGGGATCATCTGATTGAAAAAGATGTATTGGAAAAGAGATTTTGTAAGCTAGACATGTAAATATTTCAAGTTAGAGTAGGGTAGGTAGGAAACCTCAATAAAGCTCAGCCTGTGAGCATTTAGTTAAGTTTTTTTTAATTCCTGAAAAGTTTAGTTCATGTGAAACTTGTCTTTATGCCATGGACCCGCAGCAGACCAGACAGTCTAACCCTGGTTTGTATGTGTTTCAATTTCTGTTTTAGAATGTAGTCAATCAAAATCTTCCAGACAGTTTAATCCTAGTAGATGTTAGTTTAGGTAGAGAAGCTATGAGGCCAACTTTTTAATCTGGTCTCATGGAGTAATAAGGGTAGCAGTAGATAGGTTTATTTTCTTGTTTGCAAAAATTGATGATGTAAAAGGTCTGGAAGTCTAAATGCACCTTGAAGAGAAAATGCTAGGAAAATAGAATGGGTAGGTAGTGGTTTGGGAAAATGTTTTCTGCTGATATAATATCCATCATGTTTGTGGCAGCTGATCAAAGGAAAGAAATATGTGTCAAGTACCAGGAATATAGCCTACTTCCAAAGATTATTTTCTCAGATTCTTGACACCTTCAAGAAGATGCCATCCCAATGTGGAGCCACTGTTAGCCACCTATAAATTTTTTACATAGAAAACAGGTGGCTAAAAATGTTTCTGAGCCTTCAAGAGAAACATTTCCCTTGAAATTTTTTCATCCTTTAAGCCTCCATGTGTGTTTTTCCCTTTGAAGAAATCTTCACTACGGTTTCCATTAAAAAGCCTGATTGTTTGTGAAAGAAACTGTTGTAAAAAAGACTTCCATCTGCCCTATTTCATCCTCACAAAACCTCCATTTTTCACCACTTTTTCCCCTTTTCAAATCCCACAAAATCCCCTCCTTAACCCTCCATATCATCCTAAAACCCCTTTTAAACCTCATAATATCCTTTTTCTAGTTTAAAATTCCCTCCTTTCCTCTACCGGAACCCTTCATTCTGGCTTAAAAACATTGATTTTGGCCTAAAAACACCCTATTTGCATTATAACAGTCTTAAGCCCCCGAGGGATTATATTCTACAGCCCCATTCCCCATATAACCATAAGCCCCGCAACCAAGCACTTAGAAGCACAGTTTCCACGTTTAAAAACCCTTTTTTCCTTTTATTCTATCATCCCCCGATGCGTTGATTTAAGTCGATAAGAACCGTCGATCTCCACAGATCGACGGTTATCGGGCACCTTTCATTTCCTCACCTCCCTCCCTTCCATTCAAACTTTCACCCGGATATCAGATCTCAGTCGCTCATCATACAGATCCAACGGTCAAGATCATTTCCACGAACCATATAACTTTTATGCCCCTTCGAAACACTGTCACGCGAGTTTCAAATCTCAACTGTCCATACATAAGATCTGACAACTCACAATAAACCCGATGGCCGCCTCCACTCATGCACCTTTCCCCCATTGCACTTTCATTCCCACCGTTATATCTCTCTACCCTCCATCCAACGGCCGAGAATTATATCGTGTTATTTTAGCGTCTGAGCGTTAACGTTTAGAAATCGCATGATATAAGCAGTTTTGAGAGTCCACGCAGTGCGCGATGAGTGGAATAGTGTGATTTTTGTTAAAACCACTTCCCACCTCCGACCCCGTGTGAAAACCACTCTGATTTTCCACTACCACCTTTCACGTTGTGTTCTCAGGGTTAATCATGGTCGTCGATCGGTTTGATCCAACGGTCCGAATCTAACCTCAACTCCTCCTTGTTCTCCATTAAACTGACCTCCAAAAGAATTCTTTGGCAAACCTCTGTCGTTGATCACCTTTAACCTGATTTAATCCAACGGTCATGAAACAATCTTGTCCCCTATTTCATTTAGTCCCCCAAACGATTTCATCGCACAATCTCGACCATAGATTTCCACTATTAACTCTGATCCGACGGTCCAAAATGCACATCGCCCCAGACCTACATCAGACCATCTTTTCACCATTCTACCATGGTTTTCACCCATTTCGCCTGCATCCACTGTTTTCTCCCATTACTCTTGCATCCTCCATGGCCGTCCAGAGCAACCCATCCCACTCCCCTTGGATTTCATAACTAGTGTATTGTGTTTTGCAGGTACCAAAAGTCGTAAATTCACTCTGTCACACAGACACAGACAGGGTAATTTGGAACACCGAATATTAGTTCCAGGGCCAAAAGTAGCAGAGAAAGGCACCAGAGAGGGTTTAGATCATGTTTTAATTAATAATCAGCATTATTAACCCTGATTAGAACCCCCCTGTGCCCCAAAACCTTCATATGCACCAAAACAAGTTAAAAGCAACAGCAAAGTGTATCGGAGATAGATCAAAGGATTAATGCCTATTATTGAAGATTAATGATTATAATCAAATGTTTAGAAAGGATAAAGACACAGTGAAGACCATGAAGATGATTGAAAGGCTTAATGAAGCCTAAAACACTTGAAACAAACCATATATTGGTTTTACTATCAGCAGAACATTTTTCTCAAGAAAGGACTAACCACACGTCCTCTTCCATGTTCCATCGATGCACCATAACTATTATGACACTGACATAAGATTCTAAAGTTGTCAGGACAGCAGTTATGGAAGCATGAAAGACCTGAAAGACCTGTAGTCACCTTACTTATCTCAGAAGATAGAACAGAGTACCAGCAGTCAGAGAGTACCTCAAGGAGCATACCTAAAGATATTGTCAAACTAAAAAAAACTTCTAGACAAGACTATAGGGTACAAACAATTCAATGCAAAGCCATTATGCAGATTGTTCATTCGAATACTTCTTCCCCTCTGTTTTAATGTATCATTTAAGTTTAAATCTACTACTCCTGCTATCACTCATTCTCCTATAAGAACTCCTAAAGAATACATTGTAAAGGTTGTTGTTGGTTGTTGGGATTTTATTGACTATTAGAACTATTATTGGGGTGAAGTAGTTGAGTAGTTTGTAATTTAGTAGGCTGGGAAGAGAATTTTGGACTGTAAAATCCATTGAGCTCAAAGTGTATGACTGGTTTTTCACATAAATTGAACAAGCAGATCCACAGGATCCTGGTCTATATTACTGGTGATGTTTTCTCACTGAAATTGTCTCATTTCATGTTTAATCATACTTTCCATTATTCTCTGATAAGAAGCAGTAATCTAGCTTAGGATATACTGTTGCAAAGTACCCTAATGTTTCATGCTCTTCTTATCTTTGATGTTTTCTGCGATTGTATATCTAAGAGAAAATTCATCAAAATTTAACTAGTATAGAAGTTGGTTGGTCCATGCTTGCTGATCTATGAATTTGGAGTTTGTTTCCTTAGATGTTCTTGTTTGGTTTCAGCTGAAAGAATTGGGAAGCTGGGAGATTAGACTTAGCCCTGTCTCACTAGGTTCCTTTTCCAACAGTTTGCCTTTCTAAGATTCCTTTGAGTTGGTGTCAAAAGCATTGAAGGTTCAAAGTCTTTCTCTGATCTTAGGCCTTACTCTGTGTCAAATATTTAATGTGTTCTACTTTCTGAAAGTGGTTATGAGGACTGTTGGATTGTTTTTTGTAAGAGTATGCTGAAACCAGGTCTAGATTTAAATGACATCTAACTTGATCTTAAGCTACCCTTTGTGTCTTTTATGAGAGTTTCCTTTGAAGTACTTCAAAAGCAGGCCTATATTTAAATGAAAACTGACCTGATCTTAGACTGTACTTTGGTTTCTTTCTTTCACCCATTCTTAATGTTCCATTCCACCATCTATCTAAAAAGATCCTTTGGTATAAATGACTTGCCCTATGGAAACCCTTGGATATTTTTTATGCAATTAATCTCCTTTCATGACTCCATAGCCCAACAGATTAAAATTTCTTTTGACCTATCTTCCCATGCTGAAACATTTATAGAGAGATCCCTCTCTGGATCCAGGAGGGCAAGATCTTAGGATCCCAAAGTGGTTTTATGTTTTCTTATCTTTTGGTCTTGCCAATCTGGCCAAAACATAGGAACCACAACATAATGGCGACTCCTCTGGGGAATCTAAGAGAATTTAATCTTATGCATCCTTAGGACCTCAGAAAACCCAAAATCTCTGGTTAGATTGGTATTTCATTGCTAATGGTGGACATAAATCTGCTTCAAGTTTTCAAATTCATCCACCTGGCGACTCCATACTCTATAACTCTCAAAATACCAAATGACTCCACTGGTAGAAGACTCTGAACTGGTTGAGAAGATACAGTGACCTCTTTTTACAAAAATGGATCCAAGTATGGACAGAGAAGCATAGCTAAATGCTTTGTGGGATATAATGACAAGAGTGGTGAACATGTTTGGTGAAATAATGGTGAAAAGGTATGAGGCTAGTCTTAATGTTGATTATCCAGAGCAGCCCATGCTTTTTCCAGAGCAAGAACAAACTCAAGACCTAGACAATGATAAATCCATTTATGATGCTCAAGACTCTATGGAAGATGAAGTGGTGATCAAGGACTGCCTGATTTCCTACCTATATATTGTACTATGCTAATAAGAGAATATCATGACCTAATGGAAAAAGCTAATAGAGAACGTTGCTCTGAGGAGACGAGAGACCATTTAGAAGGTGTAGAATCTGATGAGGAAGGAAATCCAATGCATATAGGAACTCCCCCTCTATATTATAACTCATCTCATGTTGCACAAGAAGAGCGGTATCCTAATCATATGGAAGAAACAACTCATGAGCCTTGTATTCTAACTGAGTGTCATCATGATCATGAGGATTTGTTTGAAAGAGAAAGAGATCAGGAAATATCAAAAAATCCTCAAGGTTTACCTGCAAGCACAAGTGAAGATTCCACAGAAGAGGCTCAAGAAGACATCCAGCCTCCAAATCAGATAATACAAGAAACAAAGAGCTACTGCACTTCTGCTTAAAGAAACACAAGAAAATCTTCCCCTTTGACAGAAGAAGAAATAGATCAGATCATCAATAGACAGCCAGCCTCTAAAATATTTTATATAACAAACACTCTTTCCCATTCATATACTGAGCTTGATTGTATAGATCCAGGAAGCTCCCCTGTAAATCAGAATGAAGAAAGACTTTCTAATAATCCAGTATGTTTGATTGGTAGTGTTAGACACCTGTAAAATTTGTTATATCAAAAGGTGGATAAATCATTTTTTGATCCTTCAAGAAACAAGTTTTATTGCAAAAAATTGTTATCTCTTGAAGTCTTATGAAGACATCATATCCTTTGATTAAATCTTCACTGCTATTTCCTCTCTTAAATTTTCCAATTCTGATGTTTTCCATGAAGAAAAGACTGCTGCAAAACTCCATTTTTCCCCTCCGTCCACTCAAAACTAACCTCATTTTGTTCTCTTTTTTCCGATACACTTCCTATATTTTTACTTATTCCCCTTTCCCCTTCATGAAAATCCCTTTTATAAGGTTTGAAAATCTTTTTTGAACCTTACCGAAACCCCTAAATCCATCAGAAAACTTTGAAAATTTCATAAAAATAAAGCTTTTTTGACTATAGGCTTAAGCCCCTTTGGGCTAAGTATAAAAACCACTTCCCCGCATATGACCACGCCCTAGAACCAGGTGCTAACCCAGTCGGGTGCTTATCGCATCGGAAACAATTGATGCGCGCAAGTCATTTTATCATGTTAAAACCTCTGATCCGATTGGCCTTTGTTTATAAGCATCGAGCCTTTTTTCGCTTCATATAACCCAAGAGCTCGCCATCGGGTGCTTAAATGTTTATATAAACCCTGTTTGATCATATTTTTCCTTTGTAAATTCATAAAACCCATTTTTCCTAAGTTTTTGTCTAAACCCACCAGGGCAATGATTTTAAATGAAAAGGACCGTCGATCTTACAAAGCCAATCGACGGTCAACAGGATATCGCATCAGATATTTTCTAAATGGGTAGATTGAAAATGCCCGCACCATAGGTCTAATGCAATTGGCCCTTTTATATGTTTGAACCCTGCTTCCTTATCATTCTCATATAGCCTAAGGCCCCACAACCAGGCGCCAAGCCTCATTATAAAACTCTCCTCGAAGACGAAAAACCTTTGTATTTCATAAAAATTTTATTTTCATATGATATATAGGGGTCCCGCCCGTTCATTGGCTAAACCCATTCGTGACTGTTTATATTTGACCAATCAACGTCCTACGCAATCTCACATAAGGATATTTTATTGGCACGTTAAATATTTTATTTTTCACCTCCGATTGGCCACCTTCCGATCCATCCTCCACCGTCGATCTGATCCACAGATTGACACCCCACATTCAATTGCTTTGGCCCTGCTTATCCCTCGCCTCCTCTGATTTTGAACCTTTCAATTGGATCTGGACCATCCATACATCTAGATTTGACGTTCTAGATCAATCCTCCCTACCTTGGCTAAAATTCATATGCCTCGCTTCATAATGTTTTGGGCCGAATCTCAGCTGTTGATCTCTACAGATCAATAACCCTTACTGACCCTTTCCCCACTTCGTATTTTATTTTATTCAACCCCAAATTTGATCTCCATAGTTTATCGCCTAATCAGATGGCCCATAATAAAACCACCCTACCTCTTATCCGATGCGCATCTAGTCGATATCACGCTCACTCCCCACCATTCGATCTGACGACCCAGATCTAATGGCTAGTGCGCAGTTTTGTGTAACTTTCAACACATTTGTTAATTGTCCAAGAGTCACACGAAATAGGCATTTTTTAAATGCCACATGTTGAGCGGGGATGCATATCACGTTCGAAAAGGTAAAAACTGCCTACCCGCCTTTTCATCGCGTGATACTACTGGTTTCTTAAGCCAAAACCACTTTCCTCATTTGTATTATGTTTTATTGCGCTCACTCCCCGTCGTTGATCTCTGCAAAGCAACGGTTCTGATCCAATCTGGACATTACACTATCACCCTTCGCTTTCTCCAAGGGCCTTCATATATCAGTCTTGACAATTGATCTCTGTGGGCCAAACTAATCCTACGTCCTACGATAATTTCATAAACCCCAAATTCCATTAACACCTTTTCAATGCTGATTAAGGTTTTTACTCTTTATGCCTATATTTTCCGCCGTTTTATAATACATGTGACCCCTTCACATTGTATTTCCCTAATTGGTCTTGACAGTCAATCAAAGCAGGTCTACGTCCCGGACTTAATCCTATGCACCATTCTTCCGAACCGCATCCTTCTGACCCCCGCAAGCAAATATCCATCGTTGGATGCTTTCATCCAACGGCTGCGACCTAACCGCAACCTCCAAAGTAGTATTACCCCAAATAACGTAGGATTTATTAACTTTTCTTGGTTTTATTCAGGTTTTTAAAAGTTTTCAAATTTTTTAATAGAAAATAAAAGCTGAGGATGACAATCCTCCAGGCTTTTGTTTATTAAAGAGTATCCATTCGCAGGGTTCGACGCCACGCTTTATCGATGCCTCATGAGCATTGATAAACATTATAAATCCCTATGGCACCTGCACATCAACAAGACACAGTGAAGCATGATTAAAACAAAGCATATCAGTGTTGAAGACCTAACCATAGTCGAACTAAATATTGAAGATTGTGTTCACATTTCTGGTGGATTGCGGCTAAGATTGAAAATCAAAAGCCTAATCCACTGAATTAAAACACAATTAAAGACAAATCATAAATATTTATCAGATAGAGGAAGCCTCCACTGTCACATCAGAGGCTAATTGATTCCTCTCAGCTACCTAATTCCACCTGTAGCCTCACATCATTCAACACAGGCCGAGTGATGACCAGAACAGAGGATATTTTCCCCAATACAGTCGAACAGTTATTCCAAGCCAAACAGAGTTATTGCAAAAGATGACACAGAGCCTAAAAGTCAAAAAAATCTTCCACCGAGCTTAATTCTTAATGTAAAACAATTAATACAGGGGGAATATCCGTAATCTTCTCCATCGAGCCCCTCAAAGGCCAACAAGCATTTATCTGTATTAATTGAACCGTGAAGATATTTTATCCCATCCCACCTCCTCATTTCTTCTATAAATACTTCTGTAGAAGATGAAAAACTGTTGGTTGCAGAACTTTGAAATATACTTGTGCTTGAAAATTTCTATGTGTAAATAGTATTCAAAGGCTCTTGAAGCTCTGTGTGTGTTCGAATAGTTAGACTGAGAAGTGAAGATGATTGCTGAACTGAAACATTGGACCTGAAGACTGTAACTGGTTTGACATCAATAAAAAGTTCTTTCTTGGGATCCTGGTCTATATCACTGGTGAAGTGCTCCTGTCTGTGTAATTGTTTTCCTTTTTTGTATGCCATATTTTCCATTTATTCTTTGATAAAGAACAGCAAGCATAGAGTTAGGATTTACTGTTTACAGTACCCTTCTCTGACTGATAAGATTTATCTCAATGTTTTCCTCCAATTTATTTATTTAAGAATGATTCAATACAGTTTAAGCAATTAGGAATGCTAGCGTTCCCTCATCCTACTATTTTCTTTAAAAACTATTCTTGAATGTTATTTTCATTATCTGCTTAGTAAAGTTAGACTAGAAAAGTGATGGTGTGTAATGTCCCTACTTAGCCTTAGCTAAGAGGAGACATTAAATTTTGATTTATTTTATGCTTTATGAATAAATGAATAAAGGAGGACATGTAAAACTCCTAATAAATTAATTCCCATGTGAACAAAGACAATCTGGGCTATGTAAATAATCACTTGCAGGTGTGAAAGAGGATTGAGCCAAATATTGGGTCCACCTTGACCAAATCAACTGCATTGTCTAGGTTCAATGCATCACCAAGAGGGACTGCGCAATTCTAGAAGGGAGCTTCTAATGTAAAAAGGACCAAATCATCCAAGTGGTTTAGCGTTTGCAAAGGCTATATCATGTTATAAAAAGGAGGAGAAGACACATGAAGAGGTTGTTGATGAATTATATTTCTGAAGTATTTGTCTACTTAGACAAATACCATTCTCTGCTATTTAGTGGAGGATTGTGATTGGAATTCCTGTTTAGGGATTTCAACTCTTAGCTTGAGGATCATTGGAGGAGTTCTTTGCTGAATTTGGACACTATCTGGTTTGAAACCAAGCTCTATCTTTCATGAGCAGCGCTGGCCCAATGAGAGTTTTGCAGTTTCTATCTTTTGTAGCAAGTGGCATTGTAGATCTGCCTAGATCTAGTTGTTTTTGAGAGGATTTATCTATTGGAGAGGGTTCTTCAGCCTCCAAGGATTTAGTTGATCTATATTTTATATCAGATCTATACCTTTCATTCCATGTACTCAATCTCCTTCACCCTTTGTGCAGTTTTTTCTTCATACTGCGTTATTTTGTGAGAGGGCTTTGTTATTTCAGTTTGCTATCAGTTTGGAGGAAGATCTCTTGGTGTTAGGCTTGCCTTCCCTTGGTGATCCGTTGATTGGTTTTCTGATCCATGTCTCTTTAGATCTGATATATTTCAGTAATAAAAGTTACCTTCAGAAATTTCTGGGTTTTCTACAGCACAATATATTGTAATTCAGATCTACAGCTTAATATACAGTATTTTGATGTAATTCTAATTGGATCTTGTTCTTAAAGTCTTGTAGCTTCTAGATCTGTATTAGATCTGATGATTCATCCATAGATATTTCCTAGATCTTAAATGTAATGTACAGCAGCTGAACCATCTGGAAAATAACGCTGTCTATGTATTTCTGCAGTTTATTTCTAGTTGCAGCTCTTATTTCTAAAGGGATCTTGCCCTAGTTCTTTTTGTAATTAGTTATAAATGAAATGGAATCATTTGTAAATATTATTTACTGATATAATACTAAAGTATCATATCTTTTTCTGACCTCCTCTGAGCTTCAGTCAGATCTGCGCAATTCTAGTAGCTGGGGTTTTCATTTTGCAGCAATCTCTCTCTTTGGCTGATCTCTAGCTAGTCTTGTTTCCAAGAAATTTGTTTAACATGCTTAAACTTATTTTTTTCTGCTGAAATTTCATATACATGTCACATATATCTTGAAGGAGGGGATCCCAGCCCTGATCTGCATTTTCATTGCTCATATTTTCTTATAGAACATTTTCATTGAAGTCCTAGTTGAGAGTCCTGAATTGGGATTATTCCAAGTTCTATGGGCATAGTCTATAGTTTTCCAGGTAGCCTCTATTTCTCACCCTCTTTTTAGAGGTGACATAACCAGTAAATGCCTCTATAGTCCATCTTTGAAACAGAATCTTGATAATCCCCAAAAAGGGACATTACAGTGGTATCAGAGCTCCACTCTTGGCATAGCCTGTGCTAGCTTTGGAGCCTTAGTCATGCTGCATTCCAAAGATGAAGATCCTCTTTCTGAGAGGGAGAGGAGATACCAGAATAGAAGTCATAGAATGTATGAATATACTACTGTTGACCTTGACAAGGGTCAAGACAAGGGGAAAGGCCCTGAGTTGAATGATAAAGATAAGGAGGTAGAAGAGTTTTCAAAAACTCTCTTGGAAACCATGCAATATCTATCCAAGGAAATAAATGAGATGAGGATAGAAAGAATGAGGGAGTCCCTTGGAAGACTCCATCAAGGAGAGAGTTCAGAAATTTCTTAGTTTGGGACTGGTTCACCGGTGAGCTTGCCACAAGCTCCACAGATCTCACAACGCTCTACAATGCCTACCTTCTTGGCTGTAGAGAATGAAGGGATTCAAGAGTAAACCTCTTTGGAAGGTTATTTTACAGAATATGATTCACAAAGCCAAAGGTTCAAGGATAACTTGAGCTTTCAAGATTTATACCATCTAAAGGACTGTAGGAGACCATTGCAATAGTATAGAGATGGAGGTTTCCTTCATGGGAGGCACCACACCATGGGTAGGTTCTTCTTGCCTAATTTTGATGGATCACTCTCTTTTTTAGCTAAAGCATGGGTGGAAAAATTGGGCATCTACTTCTAGCTAAATAAAGTTCCTGAAGCAGATGCCATTAATATTGTTGCACTGCATTTTGATGGAGAAGCCCACAACTGGTGGTTTGATGGACTTTCTACATTGGGGCACAACAATGTGTCCACTTATGCTGAGTTCACTAGGAGACTAGTGGAAATATTTGATCAAAAGGATCCGGAGGTCCCTTTCATAAGCTTGGCCAAGCTTAAGCAGACAGGAGATGTTGAAGCCTATATTTCTGAATTTTTGAGGTTGTCTGTTATGGTTCCTGGTCTTTCAGTTGCAAGGAGATTCTATATGTTCATAAATGGCTTGGAGGAACCTTTGCATGGGTTGGTCAAGTCTACCAAACCCACCACACTACATGATGCCATTAAAAGAACAAGAGACCTCCAAGATGCCTTACCAAGAGTAAAGGCAACCCTTCCTAGTAAAGCCACTCACTCTTCTAAAGGGAAGGAAGGGAAAGTTGCTCCACCCAAGGAGAGCTCACATAAAAATATTCTTGACAATGATCTCCGGAGGGAGTTGAGAAAGAAGAAATTATGTTTTACTTGTAAATAATCATGGGTGTCGAGACATAGATGTGTTGCTGGGAGAGCACATTATATTGAATTCTTCTCTGATTTTGAGGAGGAGGAAGTCAATGATGGACCTAGGAGAGGTCACAACACTGGTGATGATGAGGAGGAGGATCCATAATCATCCAGGGAAGAAGAAGGAGCATTTTCTCCAACCAGTGGGACTCTTGCTTCTTTGAGGGGAGTGCCCAAATATTTGAATCTTAGAGTGCAGGGTTTAGCTATGAACCAAAGAGTATCTATTCTTATTGATAGTGGGGCAACCCACAATTTTATTGATGCTCACTTTGTGCAGAGGAGAGGGATCCCTACTGATTCTTTTGATGGGTTCTCTGTTTTGGTTCCGGGGGACAAAACTATGCAGTGCATGCAGTATGTTCCCTCACTTTATGTGACTATGGGGACCTAAAATTTGAGGGACCACTTCTTTGTGGTAGATATACCAGACACCAACATCATCTTGGGTGTCTAGTGGTTGATTACTTTTGGAAAAGTCACCACTGATTGGAAGGCCTTGCAGATGGAGTGGGTGGATTTGAAGAGTGGGAAGCAACAAGTTATTCAAGGCATACACACCTACCCTTCACTTGATGTCTCTACCCACACAAAAAATATGGATTTGAGCAGTGAGGTCAAGGATCTCATGGTTCCTTCTCTCATGTTCATGAGATTTCTGCAAGGGGCATTCCTACATCAAGGCAAGTCTCTTGGGATGCCACTAGATTATGTGGAGAAAGCTTCACCAAGTGCTGAAACAATGGAAGAAACAATCACTGTGCTGTGGGAGGAAGCAAAGGGGAGGATCAGCCTTCCTACACAAAATTTTGGCATGCATACTTCCAAGGGAGCAAGCAGCAACAAGGCAAGCACAACCATAGATACTTTTACAGCGTTTTCCTTGTTGAGAAGTGTAGATCCATATTGGAAGTCTCATCTCCTTGTAAAGTACTCCAAAGATCTGCACACCGAGATGATTTTAGATGGCATAAAGCAAGGAGGAGGCTATATGGTCCATGAAGGGGTCATCTATCATCTTGGAAAAGTATTCTTGTCTCAGGCCTCAAAGCTTAAGCAAGAAATACTACAAAGGGCACACAAGGAGTTCCTTTCCAGTTACATGCAATCATCAAACATCTACTCCCTAGTCTTGAAGAGTTTTGATTGGGAGGGTATGGAGGAGGAGCTACATCAGCATTATGATTGGGAGGAAATAAATTAGCACTTTCAAGAGTGTAATAGCTATGTGGAGATGGGACAGCCAAAGGATCCTATGTAGGATATATTTCAGCCATCTCTTTCTTCTCTCAAAAGAGGGGAAAATCCCATGCCTAACTCTATGAGTATGGGAGGTTTGTATGGTAAGAAATTTGATCTTGTAGAGCAAGTTTATTTTTCTGATTTGGCACACTCTCTTACCATATGTATGTGGGCCATGGCTCCTACAAGGAGAAATATTACATGCAGATCTAATGGCAAAGATGGGGCCAATGAAAACTCCAAAGCTAACCACTCCCTTGAGGTGCAAAGGGAGATTGTTTTTCATGATGGGTGCTTTTCAAAGGCACCTAAGGAGAGTTTCACTTCCAGCCATGTCAAAGTGGCTTATGCAGAAAATTTGTGATGGGAGTACCACCTATCACATTCAGCTCTACTCAAAACAAGGAGTGTACTGCGCTAGTACCTTATGTTGGATTGTGACCCACCTCCTCATGTGTAAATTTCAGTTTGCCTTTATGTGATTTTGCTACCATACATAGATGACATATTGATTTTGTTTATGGGAATGTACGGGCAAAGAGTCAGTAGTGTACATGTACCACATGGGATGGAACTATATCCAGTACTTCAAGGTACATGTTTCAGATGTGACATTGGTTCACCCATGCATATTTCTGTTGAGTTTTACACTCCTGAAGGGGTGGACTATGAACCTATCATGCTAGCATTGGAGGAGCAGTTTTTGATGTATTGCCTTGATGAACACTTTCTTTATGATGAGAGATTTATTCTTGATGGTGTCATCAATGGAGAAGGATAAGAGACACAGCTCTTACCCTACCAGTTGCTTGAGGACAAGCAACATTTTGAGGGGGAGGACTGTAATGTCCCTACTTAGCCTTAGCTAAGAGGAGACATTAAATTTTGATTTATTTTATGCTTTATGAATAAATGAATAAAGTAGGACATGTAAAACTCCTAATAAATAAATGCCCATGTGAACAAAGACAAATCTGGGCTATGTAAATAATCGCTTGCAGGTGTGAAAGAGGATTGAGCCAAAGATTGGGTCCACCTTGACCAAATCAACTGTGTTGTCTAGGTTCAATGCATCACCAAGAGGGAATGTGCAGTTCTAGAAGGGAGCTTCTAATGTAAAAAGGACCAACTCATCCAAGTGGTTTAAGGTTTGCAAATGCTATCTCATGTTATAAAAAGGAGGAGAAGACACATGAAGAGGTTTTTGATGAATTATATTTTTGAAGTATTTGTCTGCTTAGACAAATACCATTCTTTGTTGTTTAGTGGAGGATTGTGATTGGAATTCCTATTTAGGGATTTAAACTCTTCCCTTGAGGATCATTGGAGGAGTTCTTTGCTGAAGTTTTCCACTATCTGGTTTGAAACCAACTCTATCTTTCATGAGCAGCGCTAGCCCATTGAGGGTTTTGCAGCTAATATCTTTTGTAGCAAGTGGCATTGTAGATCTGCCTATATCTAGTTGTTTTTGAGAGGATTTATCTATTGGAGAGTGTTCTTCAGCATCCAAGGAGTTAGATGATCTATATTTTATATCATATCTGTACCTTTCATTCCATGTACTCAATCTCCTTCACCCTTTGCGTAGTTTCTGCTTCATATTGTGTTATTTTGTGAGAGGGCTTTGTTATTTCAGTTTGCTATCAGTTTGGAGGAAGATATCTTAGTGTTAGGCTTGGGTTCCCTTGGTGATCATGGATTGGGTTGCTGATCCATGTATCTATAGATCTGATTTATTTCAGTAATAAAAGTTATCTTCAGAAATTTCTGGGTTTTCTGCAGCACAGTATATTGTAATTCATATCTACAGCTTAAAATACAGTATTTTGATGTAATTCCAATTCCATCTTGTTCTTAAATTATTGTAGCTTCCAGATATGTATCAGATCTGATGATTCATCCATATATCTTTCCTAGGTCTGAAATGTAATTTACAACAGCTGAACCATCTGGAAAATAACTTTTTTTATGTATTTCTGCAGTTTATTTCTAGTTGCAGCTCTTATTTCTGAAGAGATCTTGCCCTAGTTCTTTTTGTAATCATTTATAAAGGCAATGGACTCATTTGTAAATCTGATTTACTAATATAATACTGAATTATCAGATATTTTTCTGACCTCCTCTAAGCTTCATTCAGATCTGCGCAATTCTAGTAGCTGGGGTTTTCATTTTGCAGCAGTCTCTCTCTTTGGCTGATTTCTAGCTAGTCTTGTTTTCGGGAGATCTATTTAACATTATTAAACTTATTTTTTTCTGCTAAAAATGAATATACATGTCACATACAACTTGAAGGAGGGGATCCCAGACTTTATTTTTGTTTTCATTGCTTATATTTTCTTATACATCGTTTTCATTGAAGGCCTAGTTGAGAGTCTTGAATTGGGATTATTCCAAGTTCTATAGGCAGAGTCTATAGTTGGCCAGGTAGCCTCTGGTTCTCACCCTCTTTCTAGAGGTGACATAACCAGTAAATTCCTCTATATTCCATCTCTAACATAGAATCTTTATAATCCCCAAAAAGGGACATTACATGGTGTGCCCTGTTTTCTAGCTTCTTTCTCCAAAGGTAAGTTCTAAAAGTTTCCCTTAGTTTTTGCTGAAAGAAGACTAGATTTAAAAGTATCTTATCTGATCTTAAGTTGCACTTTTTTTCTCTTATGTGTTTTTCATCCTTTCTGAAGGTAATTATGCAGATTACTGGATTGTTTGTCTCTTAATTTATCTTTAATACGAGCTTGTCCAAAGAGGTTTATAGTGAGCCCTGCCCTTTGGTTGGTTTTAAACAGTTTCTTAAAAGGCTTTTCTTGTTTGGATAGACTATAAATCCTAGTTGAAATTATTATCTATTTCCACCCCTCCAACACTTTTATTGTTTCCATTCCATCATTTAATCTCAAAGATATTGTGATATAGATGACTTTCCCCTTGGATCACTCTTGAATTGTTTCTCAATTAAAGCCCTATTATGACTCCATATCCCAATGGACTAAAAACCAGTGATATATCTATCTAATCAACCAAATATTGTTCTTATTGCTTGCAACTTCACACCTTTGAAACTCTTTCCATTTAGGACTTTCCACTCAACTAAAATCATGCTCAACCATCCAAAACAAACAAAAAACCCTCGGTCTTCATAAATAGCCTAATATCATTACCCAAAACCCTTAAAGATAAATCAATCTTTGCACTTATTGGAGAGATCCCTCTCCAGATTCAGGAGGGCTAGATCCTAGAATCCCAAAGTGGTTCAAGTGTTCTCCCTACAGTTTGACTTTGCCAATCTTGCAAATTATAGGGAGATAACATTTATGGCGACTCCGTTGGGAAGTTCTGAGTTAAATGACAGTTTAAGAACACCTTAAGACTCAGGAAAATCCTAAATTCAAGAACATTGTGCAGTGATTAAAATAATTCCTTTTTAAGCACTACCAAACACATGGTAATCATGATAAAACTTGTTTAAATCAGTGACAAACTAAGGAAGCCTTAGGATTCTCATAAAGCCCTTATCAAACCTTGAAGGATCAGCTAGCTTAGCCATAAGAGTAGACTGTCTTTGTATCATAACCGTAGCTAAGTTTTGAAACAGATTTAAGACGCTCTTAGAACCCACAGGACTGAAATAAACTCATATAAACCCAAAAATATTTCAGATTGGTATCTAATAAACATGGTGGTGGACCATAAAACCTTTTACTTCCAAAAGAGCTAAAAACTTTCACTTGGCGATTCCACAATCCTAAACAGACCTTAAGACTCGACTGGGAAGACCCATAATCATTGTAACATCATATAAACTCAGTTAGAAGGCATTAGGATTAAATTTTTCTTGTTTAAAATAGATCATTTAGCCTCTTAAAAGATTTTCATATCTGGTTAAACTTTTCTTGTTTAGTAGGGTCTGAAAAAAACAGCATAGTGGCTCCCAGAAGGATTCATACTAGAGCCTATCCTGACCTAGACCCACCTGAGATAGTTGATAACCCTGAAAGTATCTTTAGGAAGTCTCCTAAGATTAAATATTCAACTGTTTTCAGATCACCTTTGAGAGCTAATTCAGTTCCTGAAAACCTTGCAGCTCTACAACAATCACAAGCTGACTTAAGAAAACCATTTAGAACTAGGTCGCCTGATGATTTAGATCAGCTAGATTCAGAGTCTTCACTTTCATCCCCAGACACAAGTGAACATCCTGGTAGTAGAGAAACAACACCACCTGATTTAAATTTCCTTTTCAATTTAGGTGTCTCTCATCCAAGATCAACTTAGCAATCCATTCCTGGTCCATCCACATCTGTTCATCCTACATCCACTATCCAAAACACTCCATTCCAGCCCACTTTCCCTCTCGTTAATCCACCTCTTGTAAATCCACCTCCACCTCATATTATGGCAGCATGATATGCTCCCTTAGTCCTTCCTTTGTCCTTAGTCAATCTTACACGAGACTATCAATTCAAAATACCATTGTATGATGCTAGTAATGTTACTACTGCATCACAACATGTGGATAAGATGAATTACTACTTTGAAAGAGATGAAATTGATGATGAATCTATAAAACTTAGACTATTTTCTCAGAGTTTGGGGGGAGAAGTAAGAAAATGGTTCAAAGGCTTAGCTCCCCACGGTATTAATGATCTCCAAGCTTTCCATTAGACATTCTTAAACAAATGGGAAGTCAGAAAAAAACCCTCTTCAAATACTTTCTGATTACAAGAACCTCCACAGAAACACTGGGGAAAGTGTACAAGATTACTGCACCAGATTTAACAGTGTGTATAATGCACTTCCCCCAGATCCAAAACCTCCACAAGGCTCAGCGTTAAAAAATTTTCCTGAAGGGTTTGACCCTGAAATGGCCTATCAGCTGAGAGAGAGAGATCCTTTAACCCTTGAAGATATGCAAAAAGGGGCTCTTGTTGTGGAAGTCAATTTGATGGAGAAAAGAGCAAAAATGAGGAATGAGAAGAAAGTGTCCTTTAAAGAGGAATCTACACCTTCCACATCTAGCTCAAAGATGGAGAGAATGATGGAGGAGATGATGAAGAAAATGAGAATTCTTGAGAGAGTGAAAGCAAGCCAAAATCAAACAGCTCCTCAAAACAAAAATTAGAACCAAAATCAGAATTTTAGGAGAAACCAACCTCAAAACAGACCAAGGGAGGATGATCAATAAATCACTCCTCCTTTTCATCAAAACTATGTGAGGTTGAAGAAACAGATGAACAAACAGAGGAAGATGATATCAACATGATGGGAGTAGATAATGATGTCTTTGAAGTTCATTATGATAGAAAAAAAGGTCCTTACACACCCTATGATGACAAAAGAGATGAGGATGAAAGCTATTATCAAGACATGGATAATGTCATCATAGAATCTCAAAAATAATATGACATCCGAAGTAAAACCAATCAAGAAACTCCCAAAACCAAAACCTTTGAAAAATCTTCACAAAAAAACATTGTAAATAAACCCAAAATTGTAAAACAGAAGGACAAAATAGTGGCTGGAAATTCTGATAAAGGTAAAGAAAAAGGCACTCAAAACAATGAAAAAAAAGGTGCAGACCTTAGTCGTGTTAGCACCTTAGCTAATACTACTGTTAAAACAATTTTTTCAAATTTAAATAAAGAAAATCAGCAAACAAATTTTGTTGACAGAGTGGCAGTTAATAAGGTTGAAACAAGCACTTCAAAAAATCAGATTCCTTTCAGTTTGGAGCAGGAAATTTCAAGAATTAAAATATTTGTTCCCCTTACTGAGTTAGCTTCCCAAAATGTATATAAAACCCAAATTTTGAAGGCTTTAAACATAGAAGAGAATAATGATACTGTCAATCTTAACGATGACCAACTAGAACTCATATTTGGTCCTAATATTGAAGGTAAATATCAAGAGGGACCTGTTCCTCCTTTTTATGTGAGTTTAAACGTTCATGACAAAATTTTGCATAATGCTATACATGATTTTGGGGCCTATCATAATTTAATGCCCAAAGCTGTAATGGAGAGCCTAGGCCTTGAAATCACCCGAGATTACAAATACCTTTACTCCTTTGACTCAAGCAAAGTAAAATGTTTAGGATTAATCAAATACCTCTACGTTAACTTAGCATAGATCCCAGCCAAATGTCTAGTCATGGATATTGTTGTGGCTAATGTTCCCCCAACTATGGTATGTTATTATCTAGGTCTTGGGGATAAGTTAGAAGGGACTATGCAGATGAACATGATGTATGCGACCATCCCTGTTTTCAATCAGACAAGAAGACTTTACAGGGAGTCTCATATGCAGTATATGGTTACTAGTCAAGACAGACCCCAAAACTCTCCTCTGTATTCTGTAAATACAGGCCTTGATTCTTTTATCCTTTTTAACAATGAAATATTTAGTAAACAAGTCACTTTAACATAATTAATGGCCAATAGAGAGGAGGAGGTAGACAACGTAGAAGTGTCAAAATAGTTTGCTACATTTGAAAACTTTAGCGAACCAAACACAGGTCTTGAGCTACAAGTCATGCATCTATTTCTTTTAAACCTTGACAGTCAAGAAAACATTCCTCAACATAGTGAAAAATCTGAGGAATTAAGACAAATTCAACCGAGTGCTGACATTCAAGAGAAATCCGAAAGCACGTTAGTTGAAGAGGATAGTCAAACTGTTGAACCCAAAACTAACCCTCTGTGGAGTATGAACTTTGACGGGTCCTGCACTAGGAGCAATGCTGGTGGAGGGGTCTGGATACGCAACATTGAAAACAACCACATAGAAATCCTTTCCTGTAGATTAAACTTCCAGTGTTTGAATAACATAGCGGAATATGAATCTCTTCTTTTAGGCTTACATTTCTTGAAAAAATTAGGAGCCAAAAGAATTAAAGTGCATGGGGATTCAAAATTAATTATTAGGCAAGTCAACGAGGAATACAACGCTAATCACCCTAGACTTAGAGATTATCGAAACGATGTTGTGGATCTATTGAAAACTTTTGAGGAGTCCCAATTGATTTTTTTCCCAAGAAAAAAGAATAACATGGCCCACAGTTTGGCTTTTGCTGCTAGAACATGCTTAATCCCATATGAAACCAAAGAATGCACAACTCAAATTAAATTCAGACTAGCCTTTTTTTATAACAAGAAATATTGGCAAGTGTTTGACGGAGACAAACAAATAGAAGACTTCATGGAGTTCATAAATGAATTTGAACTACCCAGTTCGGATTCAGATTATGAAACAAACTGCCCCAGTGAAGAAAATTTTCTTGATGAAGAAGAAAATTCTCCTAAGCTTTCTAATGTAAATATTTTGTCCAGCAAACTTGAAAATAAAACAGAAATGGTTGCAGAGTTAGAAACATAGGACTTAGAAACCCTGCAGCCTAAAGATCAGAGTTTTCCAAAGGGTCTGGCCCCTTTAGAAGAGTTGTTCGATTTCAACAATGTGGCCAAGAAGCCGAAACTGGAGCCTGTAGAGACTGAAGTTGAAGAGTGTAATATAGGCAGTGAAATAAAACCAATGATGATTAAACTATCTAAGACTTTACCAGCTCACATTAAACTCAAATACATAGAGTTGTTTAAAGAATTTTAGGATGTTTTTTTGTGGAGTTACGAAGTGTTGGGGTTCCCATGTTTTGGGCAGATTGGCAAGACCAAAAGATGAGACAACATCAGAACCACTTTGGGGCCCTAGGATCTAGCCCTCCTGGACCCGGAGAGGGATCTCTCCAAATAGAGCAAAGAATGATGTATCCTTGAAGCTCAAAATAAGATGTTAGGCTAGTTATGAAGCACAGAGGGGGTTTTTAAAATGATTTGGTTGAAGGGTTGCTGGGTTGAGTCGTGAGATCACAGACTGGGAAAGCAATGGGAGAAAAGAGACAAGGCAGCAGGACCTTTCAGCAAAGAGGACAGGCCTAGACAGTGCCATCCATTGGGCTATGGAGTCATGAGAGGGAAATTACTTGCATCCATTAGCCAAGGCTTCCAAAGGGCAAGTCATCTACACTAAAGGATCTTTTAGGCAGATGGTGGGATGGAACATTAAGGAGAGAAGTGGGAGAAGGAAAGACAGCCAATTTTCTGTCTATAGATCAGGTCAGAGGTCATTTAACTCCAGACCTGCTTGGACATACTCAAAGGAAGCTCTCAAAGGTGGACAAAGGGGAAGCTTATAGATCAGACCAGAGGTCATTTAACTCCAGGTCTGCTTTAGCAACTCCAAGGAAAAACAGAGATAAGATTACAAAGAAACATCTAAGAGGCAAACCCCCAAGTTCATACATCAGCCAGCAGGCAATAACATCCGCTGCACTGGTTAAACCCCACGAATTTACTCTTAGATACACATAAAGCAGAAAACACAAAGGTAGGGAGAGCAGACAGCATAGGGCACCTAACAAGGGTCAATCCTATACCATTATTCTGATGCCTACCAGAAGAACATGAAACAGTCTGAAAATGTAATGAACAGAGTAAGAAAACATCACCAATAGCAATAGACCAAGATCCTGTGAAATGTGCTTTGATTAACAAATGCAAAACCAGTCATGTACAATATGGCTCAATGGCTATTACAGCCCAGACTTTCTCTTCCCAGCCTATTACATACAAACTACTCTGCAACTTCCTCCCACGACTGTTCTAACAGTCAAGAATGAATCCCTCTAACAGCGATATGCCCAGCAAGGCAACAACAACCTTTTTCAATTCGTTCTCAGGGATTTTATATGAGGAGAGGAAGCAACAGAGGTAGGATATACAATAAATGAATCTCATTAAGACATTCAGGCGGAAGTGTTCACGCCCATACTGCTTAATGGCAGAATGCAGCACTGTATGAACCCTGTAGACTGTTTGGAGGCTCTGTCAGGTCAGATTTTGACCTCTGGTGTTCAATTGGAGAACAGCCATGCAGACTCTTGTGCTAGCATATCTTGAAATAAATGAATTTGGATGGAATGATCTGCAAGGCCCTCCATGCTTCTTTAATGCTGCTTGACAGTCTTAGGAAGCTCTGTCAGGGAAATTAACTGCTTATGGGCTCGAGGGAGCATGGAGATTTCCGTAGGAGGTGGCCTGTCTGGAAGAAAATGTACTCTGCTGATATTAAACATAGATAAGACTCTTTGTGTGCTTAAGTATTCAACTGTGTTTGAATCCTTTGACCTGTGAGTTCACATTGTTAATCTTTAATTACAAGCGTAAATCCCTTTTGAATCCGGTCTCTGCTGCTTTGCATGGTCGCTGAATCGGCCTCTCTGCACTATCTGCACACTTTATAATATACCTGTTTAAAGCCTGGGCAGTGGTGGTGGAATGCCGTGGAGGCGGAGAAGTGGTGGCGGAAGAGCGGAGGAACGAATTATAGTGTAAAGGCCAAAGGCTTTTGCGTGGGCGAATTACAAAGAAAAGGAACACAAAACAATGGAGCGGAGCATGGAAGTGGGGCCAACCGTGGCGGGGGGCGATTAAACCCGAACCGTCAGATCTTGGAGGAACGGACGACCACGATGCAATCGCACCATCGCGATCGGAGCGCACAACACAAAAGTTCCGATTGTGATTGAACTTGGAGATGCGATTGAACCAGGACTGTTGATCGCGGGAAGGAACGGACGGTAGAGATTTAATCGGAGGGAGAGAGCAGGCGGACTTGCAATCAGCAGAGGGCCGTCGGATCGCGGGGAGATCAACGGCTATGATGCAATCGGGAGGCAAACCGAAAGAATTGCGATTGCGATCGGGGGAGTAATGCGATTGAGCGATAACCGTTGATCTGCGGGCCGATGGACGGCTGCGATTTAATCGCTTAATCACAATTGGGGGTCACACAAAATGGTTTGCGATTGCAATCGGAGAGGGTCATGCGATTGAGCGCTGACCGTCGAATCGCGAAGAGATCAACGGTGGAGGAGTAGATCGGGGGGTTGGTGCGATTAAGCGTTGGCCGTCGGATCGCGGGGCAGATCGACGGCTGGGATGCAATCGGGAGACGGGAGGAAAGACTTGAGATCAATCGGAGGGGGTGTTGCGATTGAACCAGGATCGTCGGATCGCAGGGAGATCAACGGTGGAGACAATGATCGGAGGATCGCAATCAGGGGTTGGAGCAAGAGGGTTGCGATTGCGATTAGCGGATAGCCGTCAGATCTGGTGATAGATCGACGGTGCAGAACCATCGCGAGACATTTACGTGTTAAAAAAAAATGCATCGGGACTTTTGATATTACAAAGGGTTTTTCCCCCCCGCCGATGATTCCGATTGCGATAAGCGCCGGGGACTTAAGCACTTGGTCCCGGCGCGGGGTCATGTGGGGAAGTGGTTGGAAAGGGGCCTGCGGTAGAGGGGCTGGGCCTTTTATATGGTCGGAAAGTGGGTTTTGGGCCCATTTTAATGGATTTTAAAGGTGAAGGAGGGGAACGATAGAGAAATAGAGGGGAAAGAAGGGAAAACCAAGGGTAGGGGAGGCGTTTAAAGGGGATTTTGGGGGAATTTGAGGAGTAAATGGGGGAATAGACGGGGAGAAAAGGGGGAATAAAAAGAGGTTAAATGAGGGAAAAACAAAGGGGGGAGGAGGTCTTTGGGCATTTCTTCGTCAACAGAGAGGCTTTAAAAGGGGAACCAGCAGAGGGGATTTGCTCAAAGGATAAAGGACACAAAGAGGCTTCAAGGAGACTGTGTTTTCAGAGGAAATGCATTCCTTGAATACTCAACAACAATTTAGCCCCCTACTTGCTTGTCAAAAATTTCATAGGGGGCTAACAGTGGCTCCACATGGGGATGGCTTCTTCTTGAAGGAGCCAAGAAACCAGAAGATGATCTCTTGGTGTAGGCCAGATGCCTGCTGCTTGAAACCATCCTTATCCTTCTTTGACCTGCTACCACAAACTATGAAGACAACATATCAGCAGTACAATTCATCCAAACAACTACCTACCCATACTATAGTCCTAACATTTTTTCTTCTGGGTGCCTTTGGACTCGCAGACCCTTTTACATCATTAATTTTTTACAAACAGGAAAAATAAACCTATTCTATTTCTACCCTTATTGCTCCATGAGACCAGATTAGACTGTTGGTCTCATCTGCTTCTCTACCTACACTACTACCTGCTAGGATTAGACTGTCTAGCAGGTTTCTTCTCTACATTCTAAGACAAAATTTGAAACAACTCACTACATGCTCATAGACTGAGCTTTATTGAGCTTTTCCTACCTACCCTACTCTACTGACATATTTACAAGTCTAGCTTACAAACATTGTCTTCCAATGTAACCAGTCCACCAAGTGATCCCATGGCTGGTCCTTCTTGCTCAACTCCTTGAGCATGCTGGATAAGCAGGGCAGCTCCCACTCCTTTTGTTCAAAAACAGCAGCTTTGAAAAAATTTCTTTGTGTCTGTAACATGCTGCTGAGCAAGACCTTTGATCCTTCTCCCAACGTATGCAGGAAATGTGCATAAGGATCATGAAAAGGTACCTGGCTATGAATGTCTGGCAGGCTGGCTTCGACCAGGATCTCTTCTCCTTCCACTGGATCCAGAAGAAGACTCTCTTGAGAGGGAGAATCTCCCTCATCTTCTGAACTGGAGGACTCATCGTATATTGGGGTTGAGTCCTCTCGGAGCTCCGATATGTTGTGCTCTGAGGTGCAGGGCTCCGTGAAAAGGTCCATGTGTTCTTGAGCAGGGGCGTATTCCTTTGCTTCCTCTTCTTCAAGAGTAAGCTCCTTGCTTTCATCGTGCTCAAGAACCTCTTCTTCGCTTTCCTCCTCTTCTTTTGAAAGGAAAAGCTGCTGGCGTCCATTCTCACCGATAATCTGTGGTAGGGCAGAATTAAGATTCAAAGGATCTTCATCTGCTATTATTCTGTCATAGCTCTCGCCATCAGTGTCATAAATAGGCGGACCTGACCAAGTCAACCATTCTGGGCGCAGAGCAAGTCTTTCTTTGTTCTGATCCACAGAGGAGTCTTCTGAAACTGAATCATCAAACTCATAAAATGGCTGAGCAGGAGCTTGTGTTCTGTAGAAGGTTTCTGGGGCGGACCGCTGGTTTAATATCCGATCAATCTCTTCTTCTGTCAAAAGAGGGATTTCCCTTTCATTATGGGCAGAAGCACAGCAATCCTCTCTCTCTTGCATTAGCTGACCGGGAGGTGGGACGTCTTCTTGAACCTCTTCTTCCATATCAGATTCTGCCTCTTCCATGTAGTCGTCTGCTTCCTCAAGGCAGCTTTCCCTATCAGCCTTTGCTAATAGGTCCTGATATTCTTTGGTCAGCGTAACACAAGGCATATGTAAGCAATCAGGCAATTCCTGATCACTTTCCTCTTCATCTTCTACAGGTTCTTGAGCATCATACAGGTCCTGCTCATCTTCTAAATCTTGAGTTTGTTCTTGCTCTGAAGGAGACATGGGATGCTCTAAATAGTCATCATTTGCATTCATATTGGACATCTGTGTCTCCAGCATTTTGGTAAGCACTTCTGTTATTCTGCATGCTTTATTATAAAAAGCATTATACTTTGCATCCCTGTCCATGCTTGGATTCGTGCTTATGCAAAGAAGGCTACTAACTATTCTCAACCAGTTCAGTGTTCTTCGCCAGTGGAGTCATTTGGTCTTTGGATCATAGGGAGTGTGGAGTTGCCAGGTGGATGATTATGACTGTTTGGAGCTAGATGCTGTCCACCATCAGCAATGAAAAGCCAATCTAGAGACAAAGCAGTTCTAGTTCCCCAGTGGAGTCGCCATTATGTTGGGGTTCCCATGTTTTTTCCAGATTGGCAAGACCAAAAGATGAGACAACATCAGAACCACTTTGGGGCCCTAGGATCTAGCCCTCCTGGACCCGGAGAGGGATCTCTCCAAATAGAGCAAAGAATGATGTATCCTTGAAGCTCAAAACAAGATGTTAGGCTAGTTATGAACCACAAAGAGGGGTTTTAAATGATTTGGTTGAAGGGTTGATGGGTTGAGTCATGAGATCACAGACTGGGAAAGCAATGGGAGAAAAGAGACAAGGCAGCAGGACCTTTCAGCAAAGAGGATAGGCCTAGACAGTGCCATCCATTGGGCTATGGAGTCATGAGAGGGAAATTACTTGCATCCACTAGCCAAGGCTTCCAAAGGGCAAGTCATCTACACTAAAGGATCTTCAAGGCAGATGGTGGGATGAAACATTAAGGAGAGAAAGTGAAAGAAGGAAAGACAGCCAATTTTCTGTCTATAGATCAGGTCAGAGGTCATTTAACTCCAGACCTGCTTGGACATACTCAAAGGCAGCTCTCAAAGGTGGACAAAGGGGCAGCTTATAGATCAGACCAGAGGTCATTTAACTCCAGGTCTGCTTTAGCAACTCCAAGGAAAAAATAGAGATAAGATTACAAAGAAACATCTAAGAGGCAAACCCCCAAGTTCATACATCAGCCAGCAGACAATAACATCCGCTGCACTGGTTAAACCCCGCGAATTTACTCTTAGATACACATAAAGCAGAAAACATAAAGGTAGGGAGAGCAGACAGCATAGGGCACCTAACAAGGGTGAATCCTATACCATTATTCTGATGCCTACCAGCAGAACATGAAACAGTATGAAAATGTAAATAACAGAGTTAAGAGACACATCACCAATAGTAATAGACCAGGATCCTGTGAAATGTGCTCTGATTAATAGATGCAAAACCAGTCATGTACAATAAGCTCAATGGCTGCTACAATCCAAACTTCTCCTCCCAGCCTATTACATACAAACTACTCTGCTATTCCCTCCCGAGACTGTTCTAACAGACAAATGAATCCTTCTAACCGCAGATGCCCAGCAAGGCAACAACAACCTTTACATTATGTTCTCGGGGATCTTTTATAGGAGAAGAGGAAGCAACAGAGGTAGGATATACAATAAATGAATCACATTAAGTCAGTGAGGTGGAAGTGTTCACGCCCATACTGCTTAATGGCAGAATGCAGCACTGTATGTACCCTGTAGACTGTTTGGAGGCTCTGTCAAGTCAAATTTTGACCTCTGGTGTTCCGTGAAATCCTTCGGATGTCTGGAGCTCTGTGCTAGCCATGCTGAAATAAATGGACTGGATGGAATGATCTGCAAGGCCCTCCATGCTTCTTTAATGCTGCTTGACAGTCTTAGGAAGCTCTGTCAGGGAAATTAACTACTTATGGGCTCGAGGGAGCATGGAGATTTCCGTAGGAGGTGGCCTGTCTGGAAGAAAATGTACTCTGCCGATATTAAACATAGATAAGACTCTTTGCGTGCTTAAGTCTTCAACTGTGTTTGAATCCTTTGACCTGTGAGTTCACATTGTTAATCTTTAATTACAAGCGTAAATCCCTTTTGAATCCGGTCTCTGCTGCTTTGCATGGTCGCTGAATCGGCCTCTCTGCACTATCTGCACACTTTATAATATACCTGTTTAAAGCCCGGGCAGTGGTGGCGAAATGCCGTGGAGGCGGAGAAGTGGTGGCGGAAGAGCGGAGGAACGAATTATAGTGTAAAGGCCAAAGGCTTTTGCCTGGGCGAATTACAAAGAAAAGGAACACAAAACAATGGAGCGGAGCATGGAAGTGGGGCCAACCGTGGCGGGGGGAGATTAAACCCGAACCGTCAGATCTTGGAGGAACGGACGGCCACGATGCAATCGCACCATCGCGATCGGAGCGCACAACACAAAAGTTCCGATTGCGATTGAACTTGGAGATGCGATTGAACCAGGACCGTTGATCGCGGGAAGGAACGGACGGCGGAGATTTAATCGGAGGGAGAGAGCAGGCGGACTTGCGATCAGTGGAGGGCCGTCGGATCGCGGGGAGATCAACGACTACGATGCAATCGGGAGGCAAACCGAAAGAATTGCGATTGCGATCGGGGGAGTAATGCGATTGAGCGATAACCGTTGATCTGCGGGCCGATGGACGGCTGCGATTTAATCGCTCAATCGCAATCGGGGGTCACACAAAATGGTTTTCGATTGCAATCGGAGAGGGTCATGCGATTGAGCGCTGACCATCGGATCGCGGAGAGATCAACGGTGGAGGAGTGGATCGGGGGGTTGGTGCGATTAAGCGTTGGCCGTCGGATCGCGGGGCAGATCGACGGCTGGGATGCAATCGGGAGACGGGAGGAAAGACTTGCGATCAATCGGAGGGGGTGTTGCGATTGAACCAGGACCGTCGGATCGCAGGGAGATCAACGGTGGAGACAATGATCGGAGGATCGCAATCGGGGGTTGGAGCAAGAGGGTTGCGATTGCGATCGGGAGGCGGTTGCGATTAGCGGATAGCCGTCAGATCTGGTGATAGATCGACGGTGCAGAACCATCGCGAGACATTTACGTGTTAAAACAAAATGCATCGGGACTTTTGATATTACAAAGGGTTTTTCCCCCCCACCGATGATTCCGATTGCGATAAGCGCCGGGGACTTAAGCACTTGGTCCCGGCGCGGGGTCATGTGGGGAAGTGGTTGGAAAGGGGCCTGCGGTAGAGGGGCTGGGCATTTTCTATGGTCGGAAAGTGGGTTTTGGGCCCATTTTAATGGATTTTAAAGGTGAAGGAGGGGAACGATAGAGAAATAGAGGGGAAAGAAGGGAAAACCAAGGGTAGGGGAGGAGTTTAAAGGGGATTTTTGGGGGAATTTGAGGAGTAAATGGGGAAATAGAAGGGGAGAAAAATGAGGGATAAAAAGAGGTTAGATGGGGGAAAAAATAAAGGGGGGAGGAAGTCTCTGGGCATTTCTTTATCAGCAGAGGGGCTTTAAAGGGAACCATAAGAAGTTGCTCAAAGGATAAAGGACACAAAGAGGCTTCAAGGAGACTGTGTTTTCAGAGGAAATGCATTCCTTGAAGACTCAACAACAATTTAGCCCCCTACTTGCTTGTCAAAAATTTCATAGGGGGCTAACACGAAGATCTGAAATCCTATGACACTGAAATAATTCAGCACAAAATCCCTTTCAAGGAAAACCAAAAGCCATTCAAACAGAAACTGTGCAAAATAAACCCTGTTCAGTTACCTTTGGTTGAGAAGGAAATCAAGAAAATGTATGAAGCTGGCATTATTGTCCCTATTAGATATTTTGAGTGGGTGTCTAATCTGGTGTCGGTTAGGAAGAAAACATGAGAGATTAGGCTTTGTATATACTTTAGAGACTTAAACAAAGCTTCACTCAAGGACAACTACCCTTTACCCAAGATGGACCATATTTTACAAAGGGTAGTTGGTTCAAAAAGAAATTCTTTGCTGGATGGCTACTCAGGGTACAATCAGATTTTAGTTCACCCTGATGATCAACTAAAGACAACGTTTACCACACCTTGGGGCACTTTCATGTATGTGAAAATTCCCTTCGGTCTAATCAATGTTGGTGCAATGTTCCAAAGATCCATGGACATAGCATTCTCGGAAGAATTGGGCTACTTCATTATTTACCTTGATGATGTGACTGTTTTTTCAAAGACAGATGAAGAACACTTAGCACATTTGAGAACAGTTTTCGAGAGATGCGGAAAGTTTGGGATATCATTAAACCCAAAGAAAACACTATTCGGTCTCCAAGAAGGTAACCTTCTTGGGCACATTATTTTAGAAGAAGGTATTAAGATAGATCCAAAGAGGACTGAGGCCATATTGCAAATCTCTCATCCTCGAAATATCAAGGAACTACAATCTTTCATTGGAAAGATTAATTTCTTGAGAAGGTTCATACCCAACTTGGCTGAGCTCCTTAGAAACATTACAAACATGCAGAAAAATGAGCAAGGGGTTAAATGGACCTTGGAAGAAAAGCAGTCCTTTGAGCTGGTGAAACAAGCGTTAACCAAAACACCGGTTCTAATAAGTCCTGATTTTTCAAAAGATTTTTATATTTTTTCATTCGCATCAGAACATACAATAGATGTTATCCTTTTATAGAAAAATCCACAAGGACAAGAGCAGCCTATTGCATTCTTTAGCAAGGCTTTGAGGGATGCCCCTCTGAAGTACAACACTATGGAAAAGCAAGCATTTGCTTTGGTTAAAGCTTTAAAAGACTTCAGAGTATACATCTTGCACTCACACATCATTGCCTTTGTCCCAAATTCAATTGTGAAAGACATTCTAATACAGGACATAGATGGTAAGAGAGGTAAGTGGATAGTTGTTATACTTGAATATGATTTAGAGATCAAGCCCACTAAACTCATCAAAGGCCAAGGTCTAGCTAGATTAATGGCTGAATCAAATTTTGAAGTTCTTTATATTAATATGATTGCTGCTTTATATGAACAAGAGGAACTCTCAACTCCCATTGTTGAAGATCATTTCATGAATTCCTCTTGGTATGCTAATATTTTATTTGTTTTGCTTAATTTGAACACACCTCCCGGTTTGAAAAAAACAAAGGCAAGGTTTTTGAAGTTAAAAGCTGTAAACTATTGCATTATAGATAAATTTCTTTATTGGAAAAATGCAAGTGGTACATTGCTTAAATTTTTTCCTGAGTATGATGCAGAGAAGGTTAAGCACGAGTTCCATGAAGGGGAATGTGGAGGCCACCTATACTGGAAGACAATAGCCAACAAAATCCTAAGGATTGGTTACTATTGGCCCACTCTCTTTTTTGATTTACACAAGATGATCATTTCCTACCATAAATGCTAAATTTTTGAAGGCAAAAGGAAGCTGCTACCCTTACCTCTACATCCAATCACTGTTGAAGCCCCTTTTCAACAGTGGGGACTTGACTTCATAGGAGAAATCCATCCACCATCATCTGCCCAACATAGATGGATTCTCATTGCCACAGACTACTTCACCAAGTGGATAGAAGCCATCCCTTCTAGGCAAGCCAATGACTCAGTCATCATAAAATTCATGGAGACTAATATCCTCTCTATATTTGGCTGTCCCAGAAATATTATCACTGATAATGCACCAGCATTTGGATCCAAGAAGATGGTTGAATTCTGTCACAAATATCATATAACATTAGGTCATTCCATGGCTTATTACCCTCAAGGTAATGGGCTAGCAGAATCCTCAAACAAGAGTTTGGTGAACATAATCAAGAAGTTGTTGGAGGACAACAAGAAGTCTTGGCACACAAAGCTAGTCCTTGCACTATGGGTTGATAGATTGACATTGAAGAAATTTATTGGCATGTCACCCTACCAGCTTGTGTATGGTACTGATGCAATTTTTCCTACCAACCTTGGTGTTCCAGTTATGAAGTTGATTCAAGAGGTTCAGTCTGAGGAAAATGACATGATCAGAAGGATAAATCAGACCATTCACCTTCAACAAACTAGAGAGGAGGTTTATAACAAAGCATTGCAAAAGCAGGATCACATCAAAAAGCTTTTTGACAGAAGAACAAAACCCAACAATTTCAATGTTGGAGACAAAGTTTTAAATTGGGACTAAAGGAGAGAAGATAAGGGCAAGCATGGGAAATTTGACAACTTATGGCTTGGCCCTTATCTCATTCATTCTACTGCTGGTAACAATGCCTTTTTCTTGTAGGAGTTGAATGGAGCAGAACTGTTTGGGGGTCCTGTCAATGGCAGGATGCTCAAACATTATTTCTCTTGATCCAATCATGTGTTGAAGCCTTTTTATCTTTTTTCTCATTATAAATATTTCATCCATCATTGCATTCAAAGTTAGAAAAATCAAAAATATAAAAACAATAGAAGAAAGAAAAGAGGGCAGATTTGTAAAAACAATAAAGGTACAGCCCCATACCAAAAAAGAGAAACAAAGTCTGAAAGTGTGCAAGCTCAAATGCCAATCCTAAAAACACACTCCTAGTTAGCCATACAGCCTAATCATGGCTAATTAGTTTTAAATTGACTGCTAATAGGTTAGTGAATCAGATTTTCCAAACAGATTAATCTTGGCTTATCAGTTAGGTAGATTAGGATAGAAATTAAAGGTTCAAACAAGCTTAAAATCTGAATCTTAGTTTTCAAAAGAAGAATGAATCAAATCCAATTTAAATCTTGAGTCAAAAACAGAGGTAAAACTGGTTCTAATAAGTTCAAAATCTGAACCAGATATCAAGGAAAAAATAGCTCGAATTAACTCAAAAACAAAGCTGAAGAAAAGAGAACGTCGTGCTTAGAACTTTCAGATCTTAAGCCTCCCATTTTGATTTAATTTTCTGAAAAATAATATCTATGTGCAGCTTTTTTTTTATGCCATAGATCAGCAACAGGTTGGACTGCTCAATCCTGACTTGTATGCTTTTAAATTTCTGTTTTAGAAATTAGTGAATAAAAATCTGTTAGATTGTTTAATCCTAACAGATTAGTAGATTAGGTAGAGAAGCATATGAACTCAACTGTTTAATCTGAGTTCATGGAGGAATAAGTAGTTTTATATTATATTAGATTTTTTCAATCGAAGTGCACTCTAAAGAAGAAAAAATGTTAGATCAGTAGGACTGGGTAGGTAGAAAGCTTATGTTGATGAAGTTCCATTGATTTTTCATGGCTGCTAACATTTTTAAGACAAAAGAAGATCATCCAAGTAAGGAAGGTTGCAGCCCAATGGATGAGGCACTGATCATCCCCCCAGAGAATGCAACTCTAAAGTTCTTGATGCCTTCAAGAAGGCACCATCCCCAAGTGGAGCCACTGTTAGCCACCTATAAAATCTGTTATATCAAAAGGTGGCTAAATCATTTTTTGAGCCTTCAAGAAACAATTTTTATTGCAAAAAATTGTTATCTCTTGAAGTCTTATGAAGACATCATATCCTTTGATTAAATATTTACTGTTATTTCCTCTCTTAAATTCTCCAATTCTGTTGTTTTCCATGAAGAAAAGACTACTGCAAAACTCCATTTTTCCCCTCCCTCCACTGAAAACTACCCTCATTTTGTTCTCTTTTTCCCATACACTTCCTCTATTTTTACTTATTCCCCTTTCCCCTTCATGAAAATCCCTTTTATAAGGTTTGAAAATATTTTTTTGAACCTTACCGAAACCCCTAAATCCATCAAAAAACTTTGAAAAATTCATAAAAAATAAGCTTTTTTTACTATAGGCTTAAGCCCCTTTGGGATAAGTCCAAAACCCACTTCCCCACATACGCCCATGCCCTAGAACCAGGTGCTAACACAGTCGGGTGCTTATCACATTGAAAACAATTGATGCACGCAAGTATTTTTATCGTGTTAAAACCTCCGATCCGATTGGCCTCTGTTTATAAGCACCGAGCCTTTTTTCGCTTCATATAACCCAAGAGCCCGCTATCGGTCACTTAAATGTTTATATAAACCTTGACCAATCATATTTTTCCTTTATAAATTCATAAAACCCATTTTTCCTAAGTTTTTTTCTAAACCCGTCAGTGCAATGATTTTAAATGAAAAGGACCATCGATCTTACAAAGTCGATTGACAGTCAACAGGATATCACATCGGAGATTTTCTAAACTGGTAGATTGAAAAGGCCCGCACCATATTTCTAATGCGATTGGCCCTTTTATGCGTTTGAACCCTAATTCCTTATCATTCTCATATAGCCTAAGGCCCCGCAACCGGGCGCCAAGCCTCATTATAAAACTCTCCCCGAAGATGAAAAACCTTTGTATTTCATAAATTTTTTATTTTCATATGATATAAAGGGGTCCCGCCCATTCATTGGCTAAACCCATTCCTGACCATTGATCTTTGACCAATCAATGGCTTGCGCAATCTCGCATCGAGAGATTTTATTGGTGCCACCTTCCGATCCATCCTCCACCGTCGATCTAATCCACAGATCGACGGCCCACAGTCAATCTGTTCCGTGCTACTTATCCCTCGCCTCCTCCGATAATGAACCTTTTGATTGGATCTGGACTGTCCATACATCCAGATCAGACAGTCCAGATCAATCCTCCCAACCTTGGCTAAAATTCATATGCCCCGCTTCATAATGTTTTTGGCTGAATCTTAGTCGTTGATATCTGCAGATCAATGGCCCTTACTGACCCTTTCCCCGCTTCGTATTTTATTTTATTCAACCCCAGATTTGATCTCCGCCATCGATCCCCTGATCGGACGGCCCATAATAAAACCACCCTACCTCTTACACACCGCGCATCTAGTCGATATCGCGCTCACTCCCCACCTTTTGATCTGACGACCCAGATTTAACAGCTGGTGCGTAGTTTCGCTTAACTTTCAGCACGTTTGTTAATTCTCCAAGAGTCACGTGAAATAGGTAGTTTTGAAATTCCATGTGTCGAGTGGGGATGCATATAACGTTCGAAAAGGTAAAAACGGCCTACCCACCTTTTCATCACACGATACTGCTGGTTTCTTAAGCCAAAACCACTTTCCTCATTTGTATTATATTTTATCGTGCTCACTCCCCGTCGTTGATCTCTGCAGATCAATGGTTCTTATCCAATCTGGACATTACACTATTGCCCTCTGCTTTCTCCAAGGGCCTTCATAGATCAATCCTGACCGTTGATCTCCGTGGGCCAAACTAATCCTATGGCCTACGATCGTTTCGGAAAGCCCAAATTCCATTAACACCTTTTCAATGCTGATTAAGGTTTTTACCCTTTATGCTTATATCTTTTTCCCTTTTATAATACATGTGACCCCTTCACATTGTATTTCCCCGATTGGTCTTGACTGTCGATCAAATTAGATCTACATCCCAGACTTAATCCTATGTGCCATTCTTCTAAATTGCATCCTTCTGACCCCCGCAAGTAAATCTCCACCTTTGGATTCTTTCATCCAATGGTTGTGACCTAACCGCAACCTCAAAAGTATTCTTACCCAAAATAACGCAGGATTTATTAACTTTTCTTGGTTTTATGCAGGTTTTTAAAAAATTTCAAATGTTTTAAAAGAAAATAAAAGCCGAGGATGACGATCCTCCAGGCTTTTGTTTATTAAAGAGTATCCATTCGCAGGGTTCGACGCCACATTTTATCGGTGCCTCATGAGCACTGATAAACATTATAAATCCCTGTGGCATCTGCACATCAAAAAGACACAATGAAGCATGCTTAAAACAAAGAGTATTAGTGTTGAAGACCTGACCATAGCTGAACTGAAGATTGAAGATTGTTTTCACGGTTCTGGTGGATTACCACTAAGATCGAAAATCAAAAGCCTAATCCACTGAATTAAAACACAATTAAAGAAAAATCATAAATATTTATCAGACAGAGGAAGCCTCCACTGCCACATCAGAGGATAATTGATTCCTCTCAGCTACCTAATACCACCTGTAGCCTCATAGCATTCAACATAGGCCGAGTAATGACCAAAATATAGGATATTTTCCCCAATACAGCCGAACAGTTATTCCAAGCCAAACAAAGTTATTGCAAAAGATGACACAGAGCCTAAAAGTCAACAAAAGCTTCCACTGAGCTTAATTATTAATGTAAAAAAATTAATATAGGGGGAATATCTATAATATTCTCCATCAAGCCCCTCAAAGGCTGAGAATCATTTATCTGTATCAATTGAACCGTGAAGATATTTTATCCCATCCTACCTCCTCATTTCTTCTATAAATACTTCTGTAGAAGATGAAACAATGTTGGTTTCAAAACTTTGAAATATACTTGTGCTCGAAACTTTCTATGTGTAAATAGTATTCAAAGGCTCTTGAAGCTCTGTTTGTGATCGAATAGTTAGGCTGAGAAGTGAAGATGATTGCTGAACTGAAACATTGGACCTGAAGACTGTAATTGGTTTGACATCAATAACAAGTTGTTTCTTGGGATCCTGGTCTATATCACTAGTGAAGTGCTCCTTTCTATGTAATTGTTTTCCTTTTGTGTATGACATATTGTCCATTTATTCTCTGATAAAGAATAGCAAGCATAGAGTTATGATTTACTATTTGCAGTACCCTTCTCTGACTGATAAGATTTATCTCAATGTTTTCCTCCAATTTTTTTATTTAAGAATGATTCGATACAGTTTAAGCAGTTAGGAATGTTGGCGTTCCCTCGTCCTACTATTTTCTTTAAACATTATTCTTGAATGTTATTTTCATTATCTGCTTAGTAAAATTAGACTAGAAAAGTGATGGTGTGCCCTGTTTTCTAGCTTCTTTCTCCAAAGGTAAGTTCTAAAAGTTTCCCTTAGTGTTTGCTGAAAGCAGACTAGATTTAAAAGTATCTTATCAGATCTTAAGTTGCACTTTGTTTCTCTTATGTGCTTTTCATCCTTTCTGAAGGTAATTATGCGGATTACTGGATTGTTTGTCTCTTAAGTTATCTTTAATAAGAGATTTTCCAAAGAGGTTTACGGTGAGCCCTTCCCTTTGGTTGGTTTTAAACAGTTGCTTAAAAGGCTTTTCTTGTTTGGACAGACTATAAATCCTAGTTGAAATTATTATCTATTTCCACCCCTCCAACACTTTTATTGTTTCCATTCCATCATTTAATCTCAAAGATCTTGTGATATAGATGACTTTCCCCTTGGATCACTCTTGAATTGTTGCTCAATTAAAGCCCTATTATGACTCCATAGCCCAATGGACTAAAAACCAGCATTATATCTATCTAATCATCCAAAGCTTGTTCTGATTGGTTGCAACTTCACACCTTTGAAACTCTTTCCATTTATGACTTTCCACTCAACTAAAATAATGCTCAACCATCCAAAATAAACAAAAAACCCTCGGTCTTCATAACTAGCCTAATATCATTACCCAAAACCCTTAAAGATAAATCAATCTTTGCACTTATTGGAGAGATCCCTCTCCGGATTCAGGAGGGCTAGATCCTAGAATCCCAAAGCGGTTCAAGTGTTCTCTCTATAGTTTGACTTTTCCAATCTTGCAAATTATAGGGAGCTAATAGGTGGCATTACTTACTATAATGATTTTCCTAGTTTTGATTTGTCTGATGATCATGTTCTCCAAATAGAAGATGATCTTGCAGGACCATCATTAGTAGATTTATGGGATGAAGATCAGTCCCCTCAACTCCAAGAAAGTAATGAGCCAAGTCAGCCTATCTATGATACTGATGGGGGAAGTTATGAAAGTATAGTAGAGATGAAGATTCATTGAATCTTCACTCTGCTTTATATCAGATCATCAGCAACAATTTCCACGAAGGTGGAATTCAGCAGCCTTTCATCTCAAAGGATGAGGAGGAAGACAATGAAGAAGTTCTTGGGCCAGATGAAATTGAAAAACCTTCTCTTGAAAGGGTTGAGGTAATTAAAGAAACTCCTGCTCAAGAATACATTGATCTTTTCATAGAGCTTAGCCCACTAGATTAGAAGATCTCAGAGCTCCAAGAGGACAGCACTGCATTTTATGCTGAGTCCTCTTGTTCAGATGGTGATGAAGTTGAGGAAGAATTTATTTCTCAAGAGAGTCCTTTTCTTGATCCAGTGGAAGAGGAAGCTATCCTGGTTGAAGCCTTCTTGTCAAATATTCATGACCAGGTATCATTTCAAGATCCTTATGCTCATTTCCTGCTGAAATTTAGAGAAGGATCAAAGGTCATCAAGAGAAGCTTGTTGCAGGCAACAATAAATATTTTAAAAGCTGTTGTCAAAAAAAAAAAGAGAATGGGAGTGGCCCTGCCTATCCAGCATGCTCAAAGAGATGAGAAGAAATGACCAGTTGTGGGATCATCTGATTGACTGGATGTATTGGAAAAGAGATTTTGTAAGCTAGACATGTAAATATTTCAAGTTAGAGTAGGGTATGTAGGAAACCTCAATAAAGCTCATCCTGTGAGCATTTAGTTAAGTTGTTTTTAATTCCTGCAAAGTTCAGTTCATGTGAAACTTGTCTTTATGCCATGGACCCACAGCAGTCCAGACAGTCTAACCCTGGTTTGTATGTGTTTCAATTTCTGTTTTATAATGTAGTCAATCAAAATCTGCCAAACAGTTTAATCCTGGCAGATATTAGTTTAGGTAGAGAAGCTATGAGGACAATTGTTTAATCTAGTCTCATGGAGTAATAAGGGTAGTAGTGGATAGGTTTATTTTCTTGTTTGCAAAAATTGATGATGTAAAAGGTCTGCAAGTCTAAATGCACCTTGAAGAGAAAATGTTAGGACAATATAATGGGTAGGTAGTGGTTTGAGAAAATGTTTTCTGCTGATATAATATCCATCATGTTTGTGGTAGCTGATCAAAGGAAAGAAAAATGTGTCAAGTACCAGGCATCTGGCCTACTTCCAAAGATTATTTTCTGAGATTCTTGACACCTTCAAGAAGATGCCATCCCCATGTGGAGCCACTGTTAGCCACCTATAAATTTTTTACATAGCAAACAGGTGGCTAAAAATGTTTCTAAGTCTTCAAGAGAAACATTTCCCTTGAAAATATTTCATCCTTGAAGCATCCATGTGTGTTTTTCCCTTTGAAGAAATCTTCACTATTATTTCCATTGAAAATTCTCACTGTTTGTGAAAGAAACTGTTGTCAAAAAGACTTCCATCTACCCTATTTCATCCTCACAAAACCTCCATTTTTCACCACTTTTTCCCCTTTTAAAATCCCACAAAATCCCCTCCTTAACCCTCCACCTCATCCTAAAACCCTTTTTAAACCTCATAATATCCTTTGTCTGGTTTAAAAATCCCTCCTTTCCTCTACCGAAACCCTTCATTCTGGCTTAAAAACGATTATTTTGGCCTAAAAACACCCTATTTTCATTATAACAGGCTTAAGCCCCGAGGGCTTATATTCTTCAGACCCATTCCCCATATAACCATAAGCCCTACAACCGGGTGCTTAGAAGCACAGTTTCGACGTTTAAAAACCCTTTTTTCCTTTTATTTTAACATCCCCCGATGCGTTGATTTAAGTCGATAAGAACCGTCGATCTCCACAGATCGACGGTTATCGGGCACCTTTCATTTCCTCAACTCCATTCCTTCCGTTCAAACTTTTGCCTGGATATCAGATCTCAGTCATTCATCATATAGATCCAACGGTCAGGATCATTTCCACGAGCCATATAACTTTTCTCCCCCTTCGAAACATTGTTTCGCTAGTTTCAAATCTCAACCGTCCATACGTAAGATCTGAAGGCTCACAATAAACCTGATGCCTGATTCCGCTCATGCACCTTTCCCCCATCGTGCTTTCATTCCCATTGTTATACTACTCTGCCTTCCATCCAACGGTCGAGAAGTATATCACGTTATTTTAGTGTCCAGGTGTTAACGTTCAGAAATCACGCGATATAAGAGTTTTTTAGAATCCACGTGGCGCGTGATGAGTGGAATCACATGATTTTTGTTAAAACCACTTCCCACCTCTGACCCCGCATGAAAACCACTCCTGTTTTCTGCTACCACCTTTCGCGTTGTGTTCTCAGGGTTAATCATGGCCATCGATTGGTTTGATCCAACGGTATGGATCTAACCTTGACTCCTCCCTGTTCTCCATTCAACTGGCCTCCAAACGAATTCTTTGATGAACCTCTGTTGTTGATCACCTTTAACCCAATTTAATCCAACTTTCATGACATAATCTTGTCCCCCATTTCATTTAGTCTTCCAAACGATTTCATCGAGCAATCTCGACCGTAGATTGCCACTATTAACTCTGAACCGACGGTCCAAAACGCACATCGCCCCAGACCTCCATCAGACCATGTTTTCACCATTCTACCATGGTTTTCACCCGTTTTCGCCTACATCCACCATTTTCTCCCATTGCTCTTGCATCCTCCATGGCCGTCCAGAGCAGCGCATCCCACTCCCCTTGGATTTCATAACTGGTGTATTGTGTTTTGCAGGTACCAAAGGTCGTAAATTCACTCTGTCACACATGCACGGACTGGGTAATTTGGAACACTGAATATTAGTTCTCAGGCCAGAAGTAGCAGAGAAAGGCACCAGAGAGGGTTCAGAGCATGTTTTAATTAATAATCAGTGTTATTAACCTTGATTAGAACCCCCCTACATCCCAAATCCTGTATATGCACCGAAACAAGTTAAAAGCAGCAACAAAGTGTATCGAAGACAGATCAAAGAATTAATGCCTATTATTGAAGATCAATGATTATAATCCAATGTTCAGAAAGGATAAAGATGTAGCGAAGACCATGAAGATGATTGAAAGGCTTAATGAAGCCTAAAACACTTGAAACAAGCCATATCTTGGTTTTAATATCAGCAGAACATTTTTCTCAATAAAGGACTAACAACACGTCCTCTTCCATGTTCCATCGATGCACCAAAACTATTATGACACTGACAGAAGCTTATAAAGTTGTCAGGACAGCAGTTATGGAAGCATAGAAGACCTGAAAGACCTTTAGTCACCTTACTTATCTCAGAAGACAGAACAGAGTACCAGAAGTCAAAGAGTACCTCAAAGAGCATAACTGAAGATATTGTCAAACCAACAAAAACTTCTAGACTGGACTGCAGGGTACAAACAATTCAATGCAAAGCCATTATGCAGAGTGGGCATTCGAATACTTCTTCCGCTATGTTTTAATGTATCATTTAAGTTTACATCTATTACTCCTGCTATCACTCATTCTCCTATAATAACTCCTAAAGAATACATTATAAAGGTTGTTGTTGGTTGTTGGGATTTTATCGACTGTTAGAACTGTTATTGGGGGGAATTAGTTGAGTAGTTTGTAATTTAGTAGGCTTGGAAGAGAGGTTTGGACTGTAAAATCCATTGAGCTCAAAGTGTATGACTGGTTTTGCACATCAATTGAACAAGCAGATCCACATGATCTTGGTCTATATTACTGGTGATGTTTTCTCACTGAAATTGTCTCATTCATGTTTAATCATACTTTCCATTATTCTCTGATAAGAATCAGTAATCTAGCTTAGGTTATACTGCTGCAAAGTACCCTAACGCTTCCTACTCTTCTTATCTTTTTTGTTTTCTTCTGATTGTATATCTAAGAGAAAATTTATCACAATTTAACCAGTATAGAAGTTGGCTGGTCCATGCTTGCTGATGTATGAATTTGGAGTTTGTTTCCTTAGATGTTCTTGTTTGGTTTCAGCTAAAATAATTGGGAAACTAGGAGATTAGAGCTAGCCCTATCTCACTAGGTTCCTTTTCCAACAGTTTTCCTTTCTAAGATCCCTTTGAGTTGGTGTCAAAAGCATTGAAGGTTCAAAGTCTTTCTCTGATCTTAGGCCTTACTCTGTGTTAAATATTTAATGTGTTCTACTTTCTAAAAGTGGTTATGAGGACTTTTGGATTGTTTTCCATAAGAGTATGCTGAAAGCAAGTCTGGATTTAAATGACATCTGACCTGATCTTAAGCTACCCTTTGTGTCTTTTATGAGAGTTTCCTTTGAATTATGTCAAAAGCAGGCTTGGATTTAAATGACAACTGACCTGATCTTAGACTACACTTTGGTTTCTTTCTTTCACCCATTCTTAATGTTCATTTCCACCATCTATCTAAAAAGATCATTTGGTATACATGACTTTCCCTATGGAAACCCTTGGATATTTGTTATGCAAGTAATCTCCTTTCATGACTCCATAGCCCAATGTATTAACCTTTCTTTTGACCTATCTTCCCATGCTAAAACATCCTGCTACTCTGTTCCTTTTTCACTTGACATAACCTTCTCATTTTAATGATCTCCAACCAAACAAACAAATCAAAAACCCCTGTGCTTCATACCTAGCCTAATACCTCAAATTGAGCCTTAAATATATATCATTCTTTACATTTATAGAGAGATCCCTCTCTGGATCCAAGAGGGCTAGATCCTAGGATCCCAAAGTGGTTTGATGTTGTCTTATCTCTTGGTCTTTCCAATCTGGCCAAAACATAAAAACCACAACAAAGTGTCGGTGAAATGAGATGAGGGGAAAGGAATGAAATGGCAGCTTTTCAAAATGAAGGGAATGAGTGAAAGGGAATGGGTGTTGTGAAAAACTAGATGAATGAAAACCCTCAAGAAATTTAACTACCTTTGTTTATGACTGATTTTCTTTAAGGAAGATGAAATAGGGATAAAACTGTGATCTCAAGCTAAAACTTAGGATTTCCTTTAGGGTTTCATTTCTATTCAATTAAAAGTGATCAAATAGCTTCAAATCAGGGTTCATGTCATGTACTTACCCCTCAATAGTTCTTGGAGGACTTTGGAAAATATTTGAAAGTGATTTGAAGTGATTTGGATGGCCCCAACCCTTGGCAAACTCCTTTTTCTAAGCGCGCATCATTAATGGCTAAGGGCGCAGCGACTACCCGAGCACGTAGTGCCAGTCTCTAAGCACGTAGCATCAAGGAAATTTAGCATAAGGTCCCTCTGAAAATGGTGCAGTGCTTTAGAAAGGGTGCAGCGCTAGCCTAAAGGTGCGCAGCACCTTTAGAAAATGTGTTGATTAAAATGGGCAAGGGAACATCACCAACTCACAGGCGCATAACGCCAAGGAAACTTAGCAAAATTTCACCCAAAAACTCAAGAATTATTCCTTGTTGTGCACTCTTGATGTTTTGAACAGAAAAAATGACTACTTTGAAGTGTTTGATGATCTTTTATAGACAAGTGGAATTTGATTTAATTTGAAAAACCCACTTTCTAATGTTTGAAGTATTTTTCCTTTTCTCACCGATACTGTTTGACACTTTTTTGTTTGCAGGTTGTTGAATTAATTGACTTGGATTTTCTTTTGGTCATTGAGACTTGACATGTTTATTTTGACAACTTTAGGATGATTACACATGGTAGCATCTTCAAAATATTCTGTAGTTTCCACCATAAAACTCAACTCATGTTTTCCACCTTCTCTGGCCACCTTTTTCAAATCCCTAAGTTTCTACAGTTATTTACAGCAATCATCAGTGTTGTCTTCTAATTTCTCTATATCCCTTTCAATTTCATTCATTTCTATCCAGTTCACCTTACCCTTTTTCCATATTCCATCAATATTTTCTGATAGACTTTCTCCATGCTTGGCCTTATGTGCTTTCTCCATGTCATTTTCCAGCAAGTAATCACTACTTTGGCACTCAAATGGACTTATCAAGTTTATTTCCCTTGTCATCTGCAAGATCAGGTTTTTTCCCTTTCCCTTGCTATAAGTTGTTTTCATTCAGGAGTACACAGTCTACATAATTAGTACTTTCTGCTAATAAATATTCCAACACTTCTACAGAAGTGCTAGAATTTGTCCATTTTTCTCACTTGCAGGTTCTAAATAGAGAAGATAATCCTCCTTGGAAAATTTAGGCCCTTCTTGAATAACCATGTCTTGACATTCTATTATATCTAAGCTAGATTCTAGCAAAGGAAAAGCAGGGCATGAAACATCCAAGGATTTTGGGGAGCCAAAAGAAATCTTATCATAATCAATCCTTCTCATATGTGTGCTATTCTTATCAGAATGAAAGGATGACCTTAAAAAATGAAAAACCCTAATGGCCTAATGGGAGTGCTTTTTGACCTGATTTTGAATGAAATTTTACTTAGAGATTTTTAAGTGAAAACAGAGCATTGTTATAGGTTATTATGCCTAAAGGGACATGGGAATGATTCGGCAACAAGAAATCTCAAAGGGAGGATGGATTTCATTGACAGGGGGAAATGGGGAAATGAGGTCTCAAGTAAGGAAGGATGAAAATGAGAGGTACAAGCACATAACAAGTCTTTTTAAGAGCAACAGGTTGCTTTGAGATGGATAACTGATAAATAGGGAAAAAGGTTTTATGAAGATAATGAAGGAAGTGAGATTTCTGAAACTCAAGATATTCAAGGAATATTCTTTTCAGAAAACTATAACCATATTATAGTCATCCAAAGAGAGTGAAAAATATTGATGACTAACAAATAGCATTGAAAAAATGGCTTACATTGTGCAAAAGAGAGACTACAATCAGAAAATGCAAAGCCTGTTTCATCATTCACTCATCAAGATGGTGGTCATGCATGAGCTACAACAGCAAAACATTCCATGGGAGACCTTCATTTCCAATGATGTTTTCACTACTCCACGTAGCCATCATCAGCAGGATATTCATTCATCTTCTCATCCTCCCATATCCACTTCTCCATCACATCCTGTTATTCATACATCACCATCCATTCACAAACATTCACCTCATCATGATCCCTTCTAATCACCTTTCCACCACCCTTCACCATCACATCATGATACCAGAGCCTCAAGTAGTAAAAGAGATATTGGGATAGTTGGCATGAAAATGAATTGTACTGAGTCATTTCCTTTGACCTATCAAAGAGGCCAAAGGCATGTTTTTGCTTCACTTGAGGTGAAAGGGGTCGTGCCTTCTTCATCAGCAAAACAGGTTGATAAGGGCAAGGAAAAGTTTACAGAGCATATCATGGTTGAAGAGGAGGATAAAAATGAAGTTGACTGGGAGTTTCAGTTGATTGACCTTGATGATGAGGATGAGATAAGAATCACCAATATGTTGATCAAAAGCAAGTATGCCAATATTAGTGAGCTTCAAGCTAATCTTGGTAGGGAAAAGAATGTGATTAACTATTTTGAGCTAGAGAATCAGCAGTTAGAGACAAAGAAGACCATCAGTGAGGTCAAGGCAATCAGAGCTCAGAGAGAGGCCAGAAATCCCAAGGCTTTGCGAGATGATACCTTAGGTAGATATGAGGAAAGTGATGATGAGGAAGAAGAGCTTCCTAGGAAAATACCAAAGACCATTTGGCTGAAGAGGGCTTTAGCCCGAGAAATGAAAAAAGAGGCAGAATTGATAGAGCAGCTCACTTCAAGTGAGCTGCTTGCCATAGAAATTAGCAAGGATAAAGAATCTTGGCTTGAGAGAGCCAATTTTCATCTAGAGAGTTGTTGGAACAGGGTCCCCTAGAAGCTGTGATTTTGTATAAGTTTTGTATATTTTGGTCTTAATTAGCATTACGCAGGGGTTTTATGGTGGGTCAAAACCCATAACGTATTATAACAAGTAAAGGGTAGAATAAGAGTCTACAAACCACAATTTGTGGACCATTGGATGCATAGGCTAAATCAGTATAAGTAGATGAACCTTTTTTGAGTCATAGGCAGAAGAGAATAGAGATTGATGATAGTTGCGAGGTGTTATATTTGTTTGGGTTGATAGGGAAAGGACTCCTGCTAGCTATGTGCACAGAGATCCTCAGTCCTGCTGTGTGCGGACCCTGTTGGCTGTGTGCACAGCCTGTGTTGAATTGTATTTAGGTTTTGGATATTAATATATGTGAATCTGGTTAGAGTATCTCTATGTTATCTGAGTTTATGTACTACTGTTGATGCGAACTGTGAGATCTATGGTTGATTATTTGTTGTTATAATACGGAGTATTCTTGTGATCTATTGTGTATGTGTTTATGATATTACTTGTGATATTACTGATGTGCAGGTTTTGATTTAATCTATGACTGATAGTAACTCCAGCAACTGTGGACTATTGACCTGCGAATAGATCCGTTATAGTTGTGAGAATATCCTTGTTTTGGTTAGATGAACCTATGATCTGTCGATTACTGTGATTATAGTTGTTTTATTGATAGATCAGTGTTGCGCACATGGATGCGAAGATAGTTAGTAGATATGAACTCTGTGATATAAGTCTGTAACTATATCTGAAGTTGTTAAGTTGGGAACGCAACCCTGTTTGACTTACCTGCTCTCTCTCAGGGTGCGAAAACCTAGTTATAGCACCCTCCCATACTGCTTCAGATGAGAATTTGGCCTGCGCAAGCAAGTCACTACCGAAAGGGCCAGTAGTATAGGGGTTTGTTGGCAAACCTTAACCCCAAAACCTGGGTCAAGACCCCTCAAGCTAACAAATGGTTCCGTTGATGGGACGGGGAGCATTTTGAGAGAGATCGGGTTATGCCAAGAGAATATTGGAGGCCTGAGAAGGAGATCAATCTGCCTACATTCCAGTAAGAAATTCTACCACGTAGAACTTTCCATCCACGACACTTTCGAATCCTCATAGGGGTAAGAACACACCCCCACCACCACCAGAAAATGACATGGCCTCACACATGAAGCTACTCACCTTCAAGGGCATAGGGGATGAAGATATGGATCGATTCCGGTTTGTTGCAGGATCAGTATGGACTGCGCAGAACGTATTCAGCAATGCTATGAAAATGGCGTAGTTATCCCTAGCGTTTGAAGCAATGGCCTTGGACTATTACATGGGATACAATGACTAGCATGCAAACATGACCATCGAGGAGATTAAGAATGCCTTGAAGTAGCAATTCAAGAAGCCTAAGTCCTACTCTTAGTTAGTGAACGATCTAAAATACTTCAAGTAAGGACCGACTGAGTTTGTATGGGAGGCTGAACAATCGTTAAAGAAGGTAATTAGAGAGGAAGGATTCTTGTACAACGACAGGAAGCACACAGAGTGGTTCATTTATATGTTTTTGCCCCACCTGCGCGTCCCAATGGGACATCAAGCCATCGAATCATAGGAAAAGGCCTTGGAGATTGCTATGAAGATGGAGGTCACACCAAGAGATGATACCCAGTTAGGAGTACAGTAAATCCAATGCCAGCTAGAAGAAATGCATATTGAAATTCAAAATCTGCGGAAGGAGCGAGGAACAGAGGCTAGCCCTGAAAGATGGTGCATACAGTGCAGGGTGAATGGCCACACCAAGGATAACTTTCCTCTACTAGCAGACTACATGCAGGCTAGGGGACCCATTCCATTGAATCCTAGGGACACCGTAGGACCTAGTGGGTCAGTGCTATGGTGCGATGGTTGCAGTGTTGTTATGCTGCACGATACCAACCACTATCCCCGCCTTTCCGATTATGTCCCAGAACTAAAACAACAATGGTGAAGGTTCTATAGATTTGTAGGCCATGATGAACATAACTGTTGGATGTATGATCTGATGATAGATCAAAGAAGTGTATATCGGGTACAGTCATATCCAACTTTGCCAAGATCCCCATTGAGCATAGGCAGCTCCCCAGCTAGGGGTAGGGGAGGAGGCTGAGGTGGAAGCGTAGGTAGGGGGATAGGGCAATTAATTTTCTATAACTATGGAGAAATGGGCCACTTTGCAAAGGATTGCATGAACCCTGCGAGACAATCTTGCAGATATTGCTGACAGTTGGATCACGTTGTTGAAGATTACCTGATTCTCATATCCAAGATGCAGGAGAAGAAACAGACACCTATGCATAATGTACCAAGGGTCAGGGTGAAACCTCAAGATGAAGAACCAAGTGTTAATGTTATAAAACATAGCAGAATGGCCACTGAAGGGGCTGCGGAGAAAGCAGAGGCATAGCCTCTCATCCGAAAATCGATTTTTTAACAAGAAGGTTTGGACTTACAGAAGGAAAAGGAAACCTTTGTCGCAACTCACCAAGACTTTGCTAAGGTTGAGGCACCTACTCCTCAGTCCCCTGCGAATCTCAAGGCAGATTGATGAGGTCAAACCATTCCTGTAGGCCTGTATCAATCTATTGCACAACCAAAGGGCCATAGAAAACCTCCAAGCTCTGATAAATAGTTGTGCAGAAAAGAAAACCTCGGCTATGGAAGATAAGGATGTACACAAACTCTATAAGCATAAGAGACGCACTGGTAAGGAGATGCAGTTGACCATGAAAATCAGTGATTATGAGATGGATCAGGTTATTCTTGACTTGGGATTGGATGCAAACGTACTCCCTAAACAGACTTGGCAACGAATGGGGGAACCTAAGTTGGAGTGGTCTACTATCCAGCTACACATGGCCAACTAGCAAAATATCATCCTGTTAGGAAGGTTGTCTAAGATCGTGGTAGATATTGTAGGAGTTAAGGTCTGGGCTGATTTTGAGGTCATTCAGATTGTAGAATATGTGGACCCCTATCCAGCGCTCCTAGGATTGGACTGGGCCATAGATATGGGTGGTGTTATTAACTTAAAAAAATGAGCATGGTATTTGAAAGTGAAGGAACACAGGTGATAGTACCGCTGGATCTTGTAGAAGGAGAGAGGTATACAGAGCCAATACGTGAGGAAGAAGAGGTGGATCACATCTATAAGAAAATTGTGAGGGACGAATACTAGATTAATCCTATGGCCAATGGTATGCTTTGTTGGGAAAAATATAGCGAATGCTTCTTCAACCCCGACAAAGAATTGGAAAATTGGAAAAATCAGTTGCATAATGTCTTTACACTGCGCTACTTTGATGGGTCCGGTAGTGTAAAAGAGTTTTTACAAACATTTGAAGCTGAGGTTCCCAGAGAATGAAGGTTATGCTTAATCTATCTATCCACGCAACACCTGCAAGATGGTGGGAAATGAATAAAGAGGCATTCCAGGACTGGGAGGACTGTCAGGATATGATGATCCTGCAATTTTAGCCTCCATCTAGGATGCGCTTCAAGACGTTCCTTGGCCCAGGTGATCCGCTTGAACACTTATTCTCTTGGATAGAGAAGTGGTGTGACCGAACTCCAGAATAATGGGTTCACATGTTCATTCATGCATTGGGTCCAATCCCTACTACATGGTACCTGGATGAGGAGCTACATCAACACACCCACTACTGGAAAAGCGCCATGGTGAAGGTGGCCCAATCTCCGGTGCCACAACTCGCCATCATCCCAACTCACCACTCCTTCTGCCTTGCCTGCCATTGCTGCGCAGCCATCTACCTACAATTGATAAAGGTTCTTAACATGAACCCCTATCCTCCGGGTCTCACCAGTTTCCTTACTACGCAGGAAATCCTTTCCCTCGCTAAAGACAACATCATATCCCTTGTCTTCTAACATCGCCACAGAGATCAGATTCTTCTTCAATCCTGGAAAATGCATCACTTCCTTCAATACGAAGGGTTTACCAGACTCCCTCTCAAAGGAAATGGTACCGATACCGGTCTCACTGTATCTACCATCATCGCCCATCTCGATGTGCACTCCAAGATCTTTCTCATCCATATCAGTAAACAAATCTCGATCTCCTGTCATGTGAAAAGACGCACCACTGTCCAGAAACCACACTGATCCCGCCATACTTGAAACCAAGCATGCGATCAGTGAAAAATCCAGCTCAAACTGCGAGGCTAAATCCTCTCCAGCTGCAGATCTAGCAGCCTGCTTATTTTTCTTCTTCTGCGGACAATTTGTGGCATAATGTTCGTGTTGGTGACAGTGAAAGCACTTCACCTTGGACATGTCCTACTTCTTGCCTTTCGCACCGGAATGAGAAGCTTTCTTTCTCTTCCCCTTCTTTTCTTTGGAAACCAAAGCGCAATTCTCTTCATCAAAGTTCTTTGATGACGATCCGTCCCTGGTACTTCACCTTATCTCCTCTTGCACAAGATCCGACCAAAGTCGCTCCCATCCTGGCAATTTCTCCCGACCATTGATAGAGTCCTGATAGGAATGCCAACTCTTCGAAAGCCGAAGGAGAGCCAAGCTCACCAAGTCCTCATCATCTACAGTCACCCCCACACTTCCCAGCTCATCCCTACATTGGGTGAACTTCATGAGGTACTTGGGCATACTGTCGCCTTTCTCCATCTTTATGTTTCTGAGTTTATCCTTGAGCGCCAACTTCTTCTGGTCGCTCTTGCTTTGGAATAAATCTGTCAAGGCTTTCCACATCAGGAATGGAGAAGCCTTACCATGCAAGCTGGACACTATGTGATCCTTCATGCCCTCCAACAGAATCCTTTGACACTTTGTTGTCTTCTTTTGCGAAGCCTCAATTACGGCAGCATCGCTAGAAGTAGGCTTTGGGACTTCAACATCTATGAACTCCTTCAACCCATTATCATCCAGCACCACCTCCATTCTATCCTTCCATGCAATATAATTAGAGCTTCCCTCAAGGGCATACTCTAATCGCAATCCATTGAAAGACATCTCAACTTCGACACTAAGAAAACACTTCTGCAAATTCGAATTCCACCTGCTCAAAACTCAACCGCTTCAATGTTTTGCAATTTCTCCAATGATCAATACTGTTCTGATACCATGTAGAAATTTGAATAACTGTTAAATTATTCACCGAGATTATCCTAATCACACACTATTTGATCTTCATGCATAATACATAATCTCGTCTACTATTGATCATCAATTTTCGAAAATTAAACAATCGCATGCGCACATTAAAACCATAAAAAATCACACATATAAACACAGTATTTATGGGAAATATTAAAGCTGAAAACCCCAAAATATCTATATATTATAATGATATATATCATGTAACAATCATTCTACAAACTCCTCACAAGCTCTCAGTACAATCTCCAATTGTTACACACTACACAAGCTCAGATCATACAAATCACATGCTCCAATCTGCTCCCCCTATTAGCCAGCCTCTACTGCGCAATCCAATATGGATAATCATGAGATCAAGGTTCAAATCCCACCAGTATGTACTATGCAATCCTCATTAGCTTCTCCATCAATGTGTGTGCACATCTCATGCACCAGTATAGTCACAACTGATAGTCACATTGCTCTTTTACCTACCTCTTCACTGGTCTCCACTGAAACTGTCCATGCACTGCAGTTAAATGATGTATTATTTAGTTGATTTATGAGTTAATAATTAGTGAATTAATTAATAATTAATTCACACCTCTCACTAATTATATCAATCAGTTAGACTAGATACAACTAGCTCAACTAAGTTAAACTGAACACAACTCCATTAACTGTCTCATCAACTCCACCAAACTCTGTCACATGAGTTCTAACTGAAGTCAACCATGAAATAGCTCCACTAAACCCTAGGAATAATGTAATTCCTTCTTTCAGCTGCATGTGCCACATCCGTGACTCAAAATGAAGTGCTCCAAGAGGATAACATAATGTTTAGAGTCCAAATATTATTAAGAGCTAATAATATTCGACATATCTATTTTTAGACTCGCAATCTAAAAATAGATTCCGCCCAGTATGTCTAAAAATAAAATTCCATATAGTTTTCCTGAATTGACCAACCATCCACAAATAACATCCTGCAACTCATAGAACATGATCCATATGTCTAAAAATAGACATAGTCTAAAACTAGACTTTGCGCCAAAAATAGCCTGCGGGCCCACTTAGTGAAGGTGACTTCTTTCCACTAAGCTCTTCATCTTGTTGCAATCTCAACACAACTTGCACACCAAATAACCTCAATGGTCTGATCACCTACCTATAGATACCACTGACCCCATGCAAGGTCCCCATAATTGGCTAACCCTTTGGTAAGCTTCATGAGGTGAAGTTAGATGATCATGACTTATCCAAGTATGAGGCCTTTCCCTAGCTGGCACCCAAGTTTTACCTGGAACGGATACTAGAAGATGATGGGGCGTAGGTCATCCCTATGCGCTGGGTGCACATATTGGCTAGTTTTGGGCTGCTGAACCTGCTAAGGATGCCACATTTTGGCCACTACAATGTTACAGATCGCTTGGTGCGCCAGCTGCTCGCCTTGGTCCATGACGGTAGCTTGTGGATCTGGGATCTTATCCCTATTGATGCTACATTAATTCACTGAATTACCAGCCTCCCCATGGAAGGGCCTGAATTGATGCTGCGGGTTGGTAGGAAGTATGAGCAGGAGATCGCTGATAGCATGCGCGATACTTACCATGTGCTACGGAATATACGAGGGTTCTTGATCAGTACCATCAACGACCTGGGAATGCAAATGGGTACCTTACTGCTAGCATGCAAGCTAATGCGCAAGTGCAAGGTTACCACCATCCCCATGTATGTCATTCAATTGGCAGGATAGTGCGAAAAAAGCATTTGCTTCAATTGGTCCCAGCACCTGTGTAACAAATTTTTGGCAAATGTTCGTGAAGCCCAGGAACAAGGGCACCCATTCTTTTATTCTTGGCTGCAACTTCTCATCGCGTTGGTCACATGGGAAGTTCCAGAAGAAGTAGTCCTCCCCGAGCTCACTCCTGACATGTGTGAAAGGGAGCGTTATGCCAACTTATAGGATTCCAGGGACGCACAGCGTATCGAGAATAATCAGGTCTTCTGGGTCCTTTTTCAGAGTAGCTTGGTAGCAGCTATCAACACCTATCCACACTTGTCCCCCATAGACTATGACAAGTAAAAGCCCATCGTGGCATTTCAGATCACCATGCACAACATCCAAATCGGGGCATGCAAATAAAAAATTTGGGTCTTTCTCCCATATATGGCTGTGGACGAGAACATTCATCACATAGTCGCCACCTGGTCTCCACGATGGAAGATTGGGTTCAAAACCAGTACGATGCACACCACAGTGGGGAGTACTAAAAAATTTACTCCCACTACCAAAGGAACTGATGGATTAAGCAAAGGAGAAGGGAAATAAGGGTTCGTAGGCTCACAGTGGGATTCGCAGCAGAAAAAGAATGCCGAAATAGACACCCAAAAGGGTTCGCAGTCGAACAAAAATATGGCGAAAGGGGCGGAAGTGGCATTGAAAGAGGGGTCACAAACAAAATCTAGGAAAAAAGGGCTAGGATATGGGAGGTACTGACTCCCCCAGAGGAAAAAAGTGAATAGGTGAGCCTGCTAAAGGGCCACGATTGAAGCAACACTCTCAACGAACAAAACGTGATGAAATGGTTACACTCACGAAAGGCGACCTTGAACAAATTGCAGATGCAGTCACCTTGGCTACAGAGGACAAATGGCTAGATTTGGGAGAGCAGCAAAAATCTATGGTTGCCTCACTTCAGGCCGAGCTCTGAGCCCTGCAACTAAAAATGGACGCACTGCAAACCAGTTTGGTCCCAGCCCGCTCAACCGCCACCCCTAACAGCACGATATTGGTTGCAGTCGAAATTTGTCTCTATCCCCTGCCAAGCACAACCCTCGCAGTAACTCCACCAGACTTGGGGGTGCAAGTCCAGGCCGGCGCATAGGTCTATTTGGATCTAGAAAATTTTCCACATGATTCATTGCAAGTTCTTTTAGTCATCAGTATTTTTGCCTGTTATTGATGACTATATTCCTTAGCTGAGTTTTCTAGAAGCTGATCTCCAGAATGTCAAATCTGTCATCTATAAAACACCCCAGAACAATTTTTTTCCCCCTACCCCTTCTGGTCAGTCTATGATGAGAAAAAACCTATTTGTCAAGTCTTATATGGTTTTAGCAAAATAACCTTGTCCATAGTTGTCATAGTTGAAAGTTATCTGCTATCATTTACCCTTATTTCTCAAGCCATTCATTATCAAACTAATGAAAAAATGTCTGCAACGCTATCTCTAGTCATCTATCATTTGAAAATATAATCATACCCAAGAAACACTCAGAATATGTAAAAATTTCCCCTAAGTTAGATAATGGTGTTTAGGGAGTCTTTTCCTTGGAAACAATATCCTGAGCCAAAAGCCTCTGATTGGTACCAGTCAACCCTGAATTAGTTCCTATTCTGCAAAACAAGTCTTGCTTCATCCATAGGTCACACACCACTAAGAGGTTACTGTGTCTCATGTCAGAAGAAATTTACAAAGATTCAGATCGGGAAAAGATAAGGTTGTTCAATATTTGATGAAGTATGCTTCGCTTAGGCGCAGTCTCCTTAAAACACCAAGAGAGCGCTCCAAGGTTCAAAGTCATATGTTTTTACATCTCTGCAGGGGTGTGATTGCAATAATGATCAATGTGCAAAAGAGAAAAAGGACAAGGTCAAAAGGATTCTTCATGCTGAGTTAGTTTGCCATCAGTAAAAAAAATGAAATACAATAAGTAAAGGGCTACCAATAGATATGGTTTGAAAGCCAAAGTTTCCTAAAAAATAGAGAGAATCCTCCAAGTCATATGAATGCAAAGGGTTGATGTTATGCTGATCATCAGTCTTTTCAGCATCTCCTCCAGAAAGGAATTTCAACATGCCTCTGCAGACACAGTCAAGGGAAGTCAGTCAACTATGTCTAGCAAGCAACTACTCTACATATACAAGTCATATGATTTCTGGTCTAAGGGTTCATAGGAATATTTTACAAAGAATACATATCTCAGAACATATCTCATAAAGAAAATTGTTGCCTATTTGACATGATACCAAGCAGAGACATATGATTTTCAAAAAGGTGATACAGTTTTGAAATAAATGAAATGACATATCTACAATGAGAACCTCCTCCAGTAAAAGAGAAGAGGGTTGAAATCACAGTAAGAACCTCCTCCAGAAAAAGAGTAGATGGTTGGGAACATAATATAGCCTCCTTCATTTAAAATCAGAGGGTTAAAGTGTGTCAAGTGATTTTAGAAATTGTGAGTCACCTCCTTCCAAGAGATGAACAAAAGATGAATCGCCTTACTTCAAAAAAAATGGATACATGGTGTTTTCAAAAGGACTGCAATAGCATTGTTTCTATGAGTTTCTTTCAGATGATGAGTATTATAGAATTTCAAAGTAATACAGTGTTGAATGTAGTGATATCCCTAGAAGAAGTATACAATATACTTGGAGGTCAGCTGTTGAAAGGTCTAGGACTGTGTCAGATCTTGCACTTTAGTTTGGGTATCTTAATGCTTATATCAAATGGAAGGATCTTGTATATCCATAAGATTATTGCCCTAATGATAAAGTTTTTGACAAAGAGTGTGCTTCTTTCATAAATGCTACCTTTTGTGATAAAAAATATGAAAGTGGTTTCCTTCACAGAGAAACAATAAGTCAGCTCCCCAAGGAGTTACACAGTGAAACAGTTCATGCAAAATGCAAAAAGGTTAGGAAAAACTTGAACATAAATTCAAGTTCCCTCTTAAAAAAAAACAAAGTGATAAATGTTAAAAAAATTTCAAATTTTGAAAGAGGGGAGAATACTTTGTTGTTTTCTTTTAAACAAAACCTTATAAGTCTAAAGGCATAAACCAAATATGCATTAGCATTCTCACTAAAGAAAGAAGAGATTTTGAGCGATTGTGAATAAATTTCGGGCTTAGTTTCAGCGCGGCACGCCTGTATACACACGCGGCACACTTGTAGGAAGACTCAGTGTAATTTCATAAGGAGCGCGGCACGCCTGTAGCACTGCGCAGCGCGCCTGTGCCCGGCACCTAGGGCCGACCCGACAGGCCTCTGCGCGGCGCGTTTACGCGTTAAGAGCCCGCCCAATCAACCAAGTTTGAACGTGCTCACTTGCACACTGCACCAACACTCAAAAGGCTTCAAAACCGTGTATTTTAAGGTATTCCCTCACCTCTTAGTCAAGTTTTTAGTTCAAAGGAGGTTTTCTTTTGCTGAGAAATAGTGAAAGATTTGTGCAGTCTCCAATAGAAAACAAAGTTTTTGAAGGTCTCAAATCAGTTTAAAGAGTCATCTTGACAGTGGTTTCAAAGAGCGCTCTGTTTGTTAAATAAAAAATGAAACAGTAACTAGAGGATAGGGTTTTTGTCTTCTTAAAAGAGGTTTTTCTTGCTGTGGATAGCAAAGAATGAAAAAAAAAGATTGAAGGTGAAGAAACTGTGTGTCAAAATCAAAAGACATTTGTCTCCAAAATCCACAAACAAACCTTGTCAAAGACCTCATTGCTCAAATACAAATACTGAAGAGGTGAAATTGTGTCCATTCAACCAATACTTGTTTGTTGAACTCAAAGAAAAACAATGATCATTAAGGGGAGACAGAGTTGTTTTGAAAGACCTATTACTCAGTGACAAGGAGACTGTCTTTTGTTTTAGAGAAATAATAATCATCAAAGAAGAACAGTTTGTTCAAAGGGAAAGCTCAATGTTTTCAAGAGTGTACTCTTTGCTTCGAGAGAAAGGAGGATAGTGACAAGAGGCTAAAGAGTTTTGTCAGTTGATAGAAGTCATTTAAAACATTGATTTCAGGGGGCGCCATGTTATCATAACCACAGAAAAACAGACTTTGTGAAAAGTCTCATAATCAGTTTGAAGGAGTATTTAAAAAGTGTTTTCAATAAGTCCTTTTTCTCTCTAATAACCACAGAGAGATAGTGAAATGGAGGAGGGTTGATGTTCCAATTTGAAAGTCTTTTTTGTGCTATGAAATAGCTAATAATACGCACAGTTGCTAGAAGAAAAAGTTGAGTTTTGTAAAGGTCTTTCAAATCATTTTGAAGAGATATCCTAATAGTGATTTCAAGGCACCATGTTGACTAAACCAAAGACAAGACAGTGATATCAAAAGGGCAGTGTTTGAGGGGAATAATATTTGTGTCAAAAACAAAAGATATTTGTCTCCAAAAACCACAAGTAGATCTTGGCAAAGGCCTCCTAGCTCAAACACAATACTGAAGAGGTGACTTTGTTTTCATTCAAAAAAATACTTGTTTGCTAAACTCAAAGAAGAACAGTGATTTGCAAAGAGGAAAAGGTGTGTTGCTTGAAGACTTATTTCAGTGATCACTTAATCAGTTTATCTTGGTAAGTCAAAGACGAGAAATCTAAGCAAACTAGTGATGATGAGGAACAAGGAAAAGGTTCCAAACATGACAGTCATGAAGAAAGCAGTGAAAAGGATAAACAAGACAACCCTCAAGAAAGCAATGATGAGGGCAACCAAACACAAAACATAGAGCATGAAGGGCATTCTCCAAATTATGTGCTAGCCGCCTCTCCAAGGAAAGGGGCCATAACTTCTTCCCCAAAGCTAAAATGCCAAACAACAAGGAAGAAAACCAAGAAAAACTCAAAATTGCCCAAAGAGGGCGCCCGGTGAGAAAAAGTGGAAAAGATACCTCTAGGCTTGGAATTTTGGCCCGAGCTTCTACACATGTTTCTAAAAACCCTTAAGGGGTTTGCTCACCAAAATTGAGCTAATTTTGAGATGTTCTTGTTTTTTGACATTTTTGGGCCTAATTGCATAAAATCATGGGCACCGCCATTTTTGTTTGGAGCATCCTTAGTTGTTGAGAGTGGTATAATTGGATGCATTAAATTTAGGGGCATATACTTAGAAAATTTTAGATCAATTGAAGATGTTTTGGTCCCCCGAAGAGGCAACAAAACACTCACTTTTTCAACACTTTGCCCACATATCAGCAAAGGGATAATTTCTGGTTTTTTCCACTCAGGTCAGTTTTTCACATACCTCCTGTGATCATTTTGGGGAACACCAAGTATTTTCAGAAACTAGACATCTTGGGCTTTCCAACGAGCCATCACTAGCCCAATTTTGACATCATGAGGTCCTTCAAAAGTTGCCCACAAGATAGGGAATTTTCTGCTGCTAATTTTCTGAAGCATTTTGGTGAAAAATGTAGTTTTCTGAAGTGGATTTTCAAAATGTGCGTTTAGCCTTTTCTGGCCATTTTCAGTTGAGAAAAGTCAAAATATTTTTCTTTTTTAGCATTTTTAAGATATTTTCATAGATATTTTATGCCTTGGGCTTTGCAAAACCTCAAGGACAAAATCAGATATTTGTAATGGGCCAATGGGCTTGCTAGTTGATCTAGGAGGTTTTCCTTCTCTTTGGCCTATTTATTCCAAGAGATTTCATTGTAAACCAGGCTGAACTTGATGATATAGAGCAATACATGATACTACAAGCCTTGAAGAAAAAATTTGTCTCATGATGTGGATGATTTCTTGTTTGTCTTGGATGATGGAAGAGGATTGTTTGTTGGATTACTTGGCTTGGTAAATGGTATAGTGTTCCTATATGTATGTTTTCCTTAGTTTATCATACATGTTTCCATGTTTCTTTCTTGTTGTAGGTCAGTAAAGAATAGATTTGTGACATTCCCATGGAAGAACCTCAAGTTTCCTGATTTTATTACAGCGTCTATGTTTTTCTTCCTTCTTAGTCATATCAAAGAATTCTTAACTGTTCTTTGAACACTGAAGAACTTGTTGCTTGTTTCATTTATGGTTGTTATGCATGCTAAGTATGGTTCACGGTACACCCTACTTACTCATGGCTATTAAAAGCTCCATCTCTGAAAACTCTCTTTGAATTATTGATTGTCTTAGTTAGAACCAAGGTGGTCTTGTTTCGATCTTTCCCTTTGCCTAAAAAATTTGCATTATGTTTTCAAAGTCCCCAATATCTCAAAATATGATGTTCCCTCTTTGTAAACTGAGTTTTTTATCCATCTTATTTTTTTTCCCAAAAATCCAAAGGTTATTTCCCAAAGTTGGAGGGTCTTATACTTCCATGCATCACTGGAATGTTTATTTTATGCATTTATCATTTTTAGTTTCATTCATAGAGACCAATGGTTAGCCCTAACTTATGAATTCTTGCTGATTAACTATTCATGTTTAAAATCTCTTTGTATTTCACAAACTTAGTGTCCATCCCATTTCAGCCCACCTAAAAGAATCCATTTTTACCTCGACCAAATCGGCCCTGCAATATACCTTCTCCACCCTTTGAGGCAGTCCCGAACTTATCGACCCCATAGCCCAGTTGACCTAATATCTTGTTATCTATTTATATTTTGATCAGTTCTTCCCTAAAAAACCTAAAACAAACCAAAACACACTTAACAACTAACCTAAAATCAGAAACATAGAAAGCAAACAAGTTCATATCCTTTGCACAAATAGAGAGAGCCCTCTCTGAGTCCAGGAAGGCTAAGCCCTTGTGTTGGATTTCTAGTGTTTTGGCTAGATTGGAAAGAACAAAAGACTGGACAACATCAGAACCACTTTGGGGAGCTAGGATCTAGCCCTCCTGGACCCGAAGAGGGATCTCTCCATAAAGAAAAGATTTATATATCTTTGAAAGCTCAAAATGAGGTATTAGGCTAGGTATGAAGCACAAAGGGGGGTTTTAAAATGATTTGGTAGGTTTTTGGGTTGGTCAGAGATCACTAACTGAGAAGGTTATGGAATGAAAGGAGCAAAGCAGCAGGACCTTTCAGTAAAAGAAGATAGGTTAAGAATGTGCCATCCATTGGGCTATGGAGTCATGAAAGGAGATTACTTGAAAACAACTAGCCAAGGCTTAGGGAAAGTCATCTATATTGTTAGTATGAATCTTTCATCGTAAAATATCACTCTAGCTACGCATAACAAATAGCCCTAACATCGATTATGGCTGCAAAATATCTTTAAGTTTGCTGCACAGATTTAGATCTAAGCATAAAAGATATTAAGCAGATAAAATATAACATGGCTCCATGCATTCAATGGACAAGACAAGAAACAATGTTTTTAAAAGAATTTTGTATTATATTAAGAATGGGGCACCTGAGAGGAAAACAAGAAAGGTGCTTTCCGGTTCTCCTCAGTGGGATGGGTTCTTGGAAGTCCTCAGTGTTTCAGATCTAGCATTTCTCTCTCTTAGTGGTGTAGAAAAACAAACATAGAACTCAATGGGAGTTCACAAAGAAAAATGGAAAATGGTGACCAAGAGTAGATCCAGAGTGATCTAATGCAATGAAGGTGACTAATGAATGGGGAAAACCCTTCTATTTATAACAAAATATTGGGGTGGTCTAGAACTTGGTGCATGAATAAAATATTATTAATCGAGTTCTAGAAGCACCCTTTAGGAATATTTTATTATATTTGTTGGAGGGAAAAGGATTCTTGACTTGGGTCAATTCATTTATTTATAAATAATAAATAAATAAATGATTTATTTATTATTTTAGGGAAAGGATGGGAATATAATTAAAAAAACAATGGTTTATTTAATTATTTATGGATGATTTAGTCAAATTTAACTAAGAATATTATTTAAATAATGATTTGAATAACTTATTCTTAGGAAATAATTAAATAAATAAGGATTTATTTAATTAAGTTCCTTATTTTGGGTTAAATATGACCAGGAAATATAAACAAATAAGTTATTTTATGTGGTGAAAGAAATTTTACTTAGGGTAAAATTGGTCTTACATGGTGTACTTGGGTTCATATAATAATAACAAGTTAGATGACCAAAAATTGGTGTAACAGATTGCCCCCCAACGTACGAGTGTTAGGAGAAAATCGTATGACCGAAGTACGTTGTAAGAACTCAATCACTAGGCATCAAGAGAGAAGTGAGAGAGAAATGTAAGGTTTTCTGATGTGTGAAAGGACTAGACCCTGAGGAGATGAGACTTACAGGTGCAACAAGTCTCTATGAAGTGGTACCTATGCTAAAGGCAGCGGGGGGCATACCTATGCCCGCCGAGACAAAGTAAGAAGAATAAGGCGCCTGGAAAACCACAGAACGCAATAAGTACAAAGAATAAGGCGCCCAGAAAACCACCGAACGCAATAATGAAGCATGTGTTGGCCTAAACATGAGCCAGATAAATAACATGATGAATCCCACATACATGCAATGCCTGGAATAATCGTCAGGACTTATACAATAATATGGTAGTACATGAGATATAAATACGCCCAAATGCCCACTACACGTGGGGAAGTGCTCGCAAAATATGACTGATACATGCAAATTGAAGAGGCGCTACAAGCGGCTGAGGCCGATATCATCATATGAGAGGAACTGCATCAAGGGTTTAAATGAAGTCATTTGGGCATGTGGGGAGCTACCTGCAGGGCCACCCCCTCATGAGGGTTGAGACATCTCACACATGCTCAGGAATCACCAATAGCTGCTGCTGCGTCACTATACCATCAAGTGTATATATCATGATCATGCTAGGAAGAGCTAGAACCAAGGTACACTGCCCCCTAGACCTGGCTTCTGGAGTAAATGAGCTGATGTCGATAGAAGGAGGTCCGCCATAGGTGAGGCAATAAGGGAACCCCACCTAAGGCACAGGGAAAATAGTAGAGCGACAACCAAGTAGACAGTAATGATGATGATGGAATGAGAGAAATGGAGAAGCGGTTGGATGACTTCCCTTGTTAGAGCATAAAGGGTAGGAATGGCTTGGTAGCGACTGAAACAATATCATGAGGGATAGTGGACAGGGGTACTGAAGGCCATAATGTGTGACATGAGAGAGGGACCAAGCAGGAAAGGATGGACGACTATGGCGGGGTACAAAGGGACTCGGGATAGACTCCATGAATGTGCTGGTGACTCAACTCGAATGCTCTAAACAAGGGCGACTCGATGGTGCTGCATCATAGTACGGGTCCAATGGGTAACCATAGAAGCATGAGTACAATAGGGTAGCTCATGATGAAAATCAACACGAACGAAGACGAGTAAGGAGGCAAAGTGGTGCCTCAAGTACAAGTGTCGGAAGTGAAGAAATTCGATTTTGAGAAGAGGTGAATAGACCCTTCATGGACAAAATGTGTCCTGGTGAAGTATCAAAACATAAAAAACTGACAGATACCCATTTGAGTGCTCGGTGAGAGCTTTCCAACGGTGCGGACGGTGTGTCAAACGGGGCTACAATTTGGTCGCAGCGGGCGAAAGAAAAAATAGGGGTTTTATTCTAATAGGACGTTTTCCCTCCAAAATCATTCATTTGCTTGTGTAGTTGTGGTGAATGTGGAGAGGAGAGAAGGCCCTAAATCTTGCGGCGATCGTAGCAGACAAACCAACCGTTGGAATTGTGATCCGTCAATTGCAGGTAAGAGGCCTAATCTTAAGCTTTGTTTTTGATGGATTCAAATTCCAGATTAGGGCTTTAAATCTCAATAACTGTCCCTATTTCATCCTTACGGTCGGGTCACACTTTTTGGGGCAAAAGCTGCGACCTAGGACACAGGTTTTGGCCTGAAAATTGCGACCTGGCCCAGGTTTTTCCCAAAAAGTGTGACCTATGAGATGTGGGGGGTTTTAGTGCTATTATGGGCTGAGATTCTGTTTTGGTGTAAGTTAATGTAGTTTTGTTGATCTAGAGGCTGACAAAAATGATGTTTTTGTGCAAATATGGCAGATACACAGATCAAGTGGAGAGAGAGAGACTTAGGTACATTACAGATGGAGATCCAGGTGGACTAGGGTGTCCGTCGTGCACTGGCTAGGTATGGGTTTCTGAAATTTTTGGAGAACCCTTTGATGAGGGCTGGAGAGCCCTTGTTGGCCCGTATTATTAGTTATTGGGATCCAGATCATGAGGCGTTTGTAGTGTAGGGGCACATGATCGAGATGAAGGTCCAGGATTTGTATTTCTTGACTGGTCTCCCACCATTGGGGATGGTGGGAAATACACAGCTAGTGTTACCACGTGGGCGTAACATTATGGAGTTTGTTGAGCGACATTGTCGACCAGGTGTCCGAGTCAAAGGGACTCGGATATCTATTGGTGATCTAGAGAGGTTGGAGACCCGAGGAGTGGCCGCAGCAGTGCTGCGGATCTTGGGTAGCCAGGCGTTCCATCACATCACTGGAGGGCAGATGATGATTGTGGAGAGTGTGCTGAGTGGGACCTACTATGGGTGGGCCTAGATGATGTTAGTATCGGTGAAACGACAACTGTCGTTATGCAAGCGGCAAGTGAATCATGATTGCGCCTATGGGACGATGTTGTGCTCTTTCTTCTTTGATAAGATCTCGACCTTACGACCTCGTGTAAAGTTGCCTGATGGAGGTCCGAGAGAGCCCCAGATGCCTCGGTGGGGATGACTACTGTGTAGAGAAGGGGGAGGGTCGGTCGGACGGGTGTTCTGCCCAGAGTTCTTCGCGCATTGGGATCAAATGCCATTATACATAGACGACTATCCCTATAGTGGGATGAGTTATTGGGGAGATCCGGACTTGCCGCTTCTGCCTGGTCGAGTTTGGGAGCCTGATGATAAGTGACAAGCAACTAATCTGTTATGTTTATTTTTGAGTTCGGTGACTAGTATATATGTTGCTAATCATGATTTTTTTTGGAATGCAGATATAGCTCCGGTAAAACTGGCCGGATATATGGGACGACCTGCAGTGATAGGAGCTAAAGGTGCAAGTGGCTCAAGGATGGTGCAGAGCGAGCATATGGCTTCTCTGGTGGAGGACATTCATCGTAGATGTGAGGGGCTACTGACCGGTGTATCGAAGCATGGTTGGTAGGATTTAGACGACCGGTACATAGAGTTATGTATTGGGCTACCTTCAGAGTGGTGAGGGATCATGCAACACATGGCGATGGCTGATCAAGCTATGCATGATCTACGAGCTGCGGGAGGAGAGCCATTGGCTCGGGATCCTCTAGAGAGTGATTAGATGTAGGGCAGGTGGTGCCCCCAGTTTCTATGTAGGGGCGAGTGGTGCCCCCCATTTTTGTAGTTTTTTTGTTGTAACATGCTACGGCATGTCGTATGTTTCAGAGTAGATGGAATCTAAAAACACATGTTATATAATATATATGATGTATTTTCATTTGGTTTATGGTGTTAAATGTTATTGGGTTGTGTGTGATAAATGCCAGTCTAGAACATGATTTGTGATTTGATCTACGTAGTGATTTTGATCTCTAGGTATATGGTTAAATGAAATGAATCTAAATTCACGTATCAAAATTTGCACTCATAAATACTGTCTAAACAGGATAAGGTTATGCACATGATAGACACCATTAAGTTGTAAGACAATAAGCAGGGAATCTAAATGAACATGAATATGGAGGATGTGATGAGAGAGGGCATCGGCTAAAAGACCATGAACGGCAGCATATTCGGCCTGATTATTGGTGGCCTGACCAATGCAGACCCCATTTGCAAGAACCAGGGTATGCAAAGGGGTAAATATGGCCCATGCTGCTGAAGCGAGATGGTGGGAAAATCGACTGGTCCCATCGGCGTAGCCCAGATAATGTGTGGGTGAGAGGGCCGATGTAATAGTGTCATAGGACAAGAAATGGGAGGGAGGAGAAAAAGGATGGTAGCGTGTGTTATCACTCAGATTTTCCTTGAAGTTGTGGAAAAGGAAAGTAAATCCGAGGTAACCACAAACCAACCTTCAGATATAGAATCTAGCCAATCTGTATCCAAAGAGGGCTCTCTCTTTAAAATTTAGCTTTGTTCTTAGAAAATATTAGGCTAGTTATAAGTCCAAAAGTTTTTTTTGAATTTAAATGGTGGAATCCGCCAACTAAGGGTATGATTGAGTATTTTCAGGCCATTGGGCTATGGAGTCGAAAGGATGGCTTTACTGGATTAATATTCTACACACAAGATGGCTTTGCAGGGCAAGATAGCCAAACAGACAACAATTTTAGAAATCAAAGTGAATGGAATGGATTTTGAAGGGATGAAATGCAATTAAGAATCTTTCAACATGTTCAAAGAAAGAAAGTGAATGATTACAAATAAAGAGCAGTTAAGAATTATTTACTATAGTAATCAAAATTTTTAAACCAGCGAAACAAGAGCAATTAAGAATTCGTTGCTTATAACCAGTTTAGAAGAAAACATTTAGAATAATCACAATTGAAATCAGAGTACACTTAAGTAAATTCTGATTTATTCTTTTATGTCAATTATTCGGAAATGGAACACAGTGATATTATAAACAAATATAAAACTTGAAACATAAGATAGAAAGGACTTATTGAACTGTAGTCGGACACATGAATCCTGCAAAAAGTCTTGAGCTTCAAATCATCATCCAGCAAGCCACAAAGAAATTTCTCCAAAGCACTTTTATTCCAAAAAATCAATGTTACAGCAAAGTAGTAGAATCCACCCCAAAATACTTCCAAGAGTGGAGTATTTATACAAATTCTAATCTAAAATATCTTGAAAAATATCAAAATTGGTTCACAAATCTCTCCAACTATTTTACATAAATAGAACTTAAGTAAAGGACACTCAAACTAATGCATCTATTTGGCACTATTTTGTATGGATAGGTGATGAAAAAGAGGAGAATTCGAATTTGATCCCACTCTTAGTTGATGATGAGGCATCCAAGTCACTAACTTCTTCCTTTCCTTGTGCATTCTGGTCCAACAATTCTGCAAACTTGGGGTCCAATGATATCTTTTTATTTCTCAATCCGTAATAGATATGTAAAAAGTGAAAGAGGTTATTGTGGATTAATATGTTGGTGAGATGGGAAATTAATTATTTTGACCTTGCTATGTTCTGAAATTCTGCCAATGTAGTATCTTCCTTTGTACTTGTGGTGAAAGTAAAATTGAACACATTTAGAACCATCATTCATCACAGGTAATTCTGCAACAACATCTACCTACCCTACCTACTTACTCTACCATTTTCTCTTCTTTATTAGGGTGCACTTAGACTGGCAAACCCTTATCAATCTTCTTTTTCTTTTACATGGCAAACCTATCTAAGTCTACACTTATTACATCCAAGGGCTCAGATTAAACTGTTGAGCACCTTTTTATTAACTCTACCTATCTACTTATCTGCCAAGATTAAACTATTTGGTCAGATATTTATTCTCTATTCTACAACATGAAATTGAAAAATGAATGAGTCAAGTTTAAACAGTTTGACTCTTCATAAATTGTGGCAAAAGTTTGACAAGCTGCACACAATAGCTTATTACAGTAAATGAAATAGTAGTGGCATTTAGACTTGCACACTTTCCTGGTCTATTTTTGTTCGGGGTTCATTTCTTTCACTTTTTTGACCATTTTATTCTTTTCACCCTTTGATTTTTCTTTTAGGGTATACCCTCTTTACATTTTTTAAATTTTTTGATTTTTTAAGAATATGGAACACCTTTGCACAAGAAAAGGTTTGAACATATTGCATAGTTCAATAAGACAATCATGAAAAATGACACCTATTGGTATAGGAGTCTAACACTGGCTCCACTTGGGGATGGATTTTCCTGGCGAAAAGTCAAGAACAGCAGGTCAGATGCCTCAAAATGCCTTTGACTGAACCATGAAATCTTCTTTTTCTGGTAGCTTTATTGTATATATGATAGTGAAACTTCTGAAGCTTAGGGCCTTCACTTCGGGCTTCAACTCCAACAAGTCACCATCCAATCAAAACTGATGCATTAGAAAGGATATATTATGTACAAGTTAGAAAAAATCAGAACATCCTAGTAAATAGGATCAAAATAGTGCTTTAGCATCCGACCATTGACTGGTCCTTCCTCAGCTTCTGAACCATCCAAATTCTTCAAAAAGTATGTGTTATTTCCCTGTAAAGCATGAATGATGTAAGGTCCTTTCCATAAGAAATCAAATTTCCCATGTTTTCCTTTATCTTCCCTTCTGGAATCCCGTCTCAGAACTTTGTCTCCTAGTTGAAAATCTTCTGCTTTAGTCCTTTTGTCAAACATTTTCTTTAACTTTTCCTGCAAGATTTGGGATCGTTGATACATTTTCTCTGGTCTGCTGCAAGTGAATTGTTTGGTTTATTCTTCTCTGAATATCATTTGGTTCTACTTGAGCCTCCTGAAGTAATTTCATAACAGGAATTCCTATGGATGATGGAAATCTTGCCTCAATACCATAAACTAATTCATATGGACTGGTCCCAATTGATTTCTTAGTTGTAAGTCTGTCTGCCCACAATGCATTGGTAAGTTTCTTATGCCAATTCTTTTTATTCTCTTCCAATAATTTTTTAATGATATTAATAAGACTTTTATTGGAAGATTCTGCCAGTCCATTACCCTGAGGATAATAGGCTGTTGAATGGCCTAATGTGATGTGATATTTATTGCAGAAACTAATCATTTTCTTAGACTTAAACGCAGCAGCATTATCTGTCATAATTTTTTCGGGACAGCCAAATCTTGAAAGTATATTGGTTTCTAAAAACCCTATAATTACATAATCATTGGCCTGTCTAGATGGGACAGCTTCAATCCATTTATTAAATTAATCTGTGGCAGTAAGAATCCATCTGTGTTGCCCAGAAGAAGGGGGGTGGATTTCTCCAATAAAATCCAGTCCCCATTGTTGAAAGGGTCTCTCGGTGGAAATTGGTTTTAATGGTAAGGGTAACAATTTTCTCTTGCCCTCAAAGATCTGACACTTATGACAAGAAGTTACAAATTTCTTAACATCTGAAAACAAGGTTGGCCAGTAAAAACCAGCCCTTAAGATTTTATCTGCAGTTGACTTTCAGTAGAGGTGTCCACCACAATCTCTTGCATGAAATTCATTAATAACCTTGTCAGTTTCATCTTTCAATAAACAATTTAATAGAATTCCATCATGATTCTTCCAAAAAAGAGCACTATCTAAAATACAATATTTTAAAGACGTCATTTTCAAAAACCTTTGTTTTGTTCTGGATAACCCTGGAGGAGCTTGCAGGTTTAAAAAAACATAAATGATATCAGTGTACCAGGGTGAGTCTAAAAAGGCTTGACTAATGTGTGGAGTCGCCATCTCCTGTTCATCATCCAGTTCGTTAATATCCAGGGCTTGGAAATTTGTTTCAGTCATGAGTTGAGCCAAACCTTGACCTTTTATGAGTTTTGTTGGTTTAATTTCAATATCATATTCTAATATGGTAGCTATCCATTTACCTATTTTGCATTAAATACCATCTTGAGTTAAGATGTATTTAACGACATCATTATGTTGAAAATGCAGCAAGATGATGGAGCTTAGTGAAATGAAGTCGCCTTCACTAAGTGGGCCCGCAGGCAAATTCTGGCACAAAATCTATTTTTAGACATATGGAGCATGGTTCGGGGATTCCAGTTTGAGATTCTTGGAGCATTGGTCATGTTGGTAAAAATAGATGAGACTCTATTTTTTAGGTCGAAGAGGTCGAAGGCTATTTTTAGACTGCCTCTCCTAAAAATAGGGAAGTCAAATATTATTTACCCTTGATAATATTTGGACTCTAAATAGCAGTTTACTCTCTTGGAGCACTTGCTCGAGCCGCGTATGGCCTGCGACAAGGATAGAGGAATCACATGGTTCCTGGGGTTTGATGATGGCATCATGCATGGTTGACTTCTGGCTGACTTCAATGATGGCTTGGAGGAGTTAATGAGATGCCTAGTGGAGTTGTGTTCTATTATTTTAGTTGAACTAGTTGAGATTAGTTTAATTAGCTAATAAATTAGTTATGAGTGGAGTGAATTAAATATTATTTAATTCATTAATTAGTAACTCATTATTCAACTCAAGAACACATCAGTTCACTACATTGTATGATCAGTTCAGTGGAGACTAGTGAAAGAGGTAGATGAAAGGGTGGAGTTAGCTATCAGTTGTGACTATATTGTTGTTATTTGCAACACACAGATAGGAGGAGTAAGCCCATGAGGATTGCGCAGTTTAGGCTGGTGGTTTATCTATATAAAGAGGCCATCCCATAGCATTGAAACACGCAATAGAGGCAAGGCAATTAGTGGTGAGTTTTGAACCAGTGGCTATGTTCAAAACCGAGCTAGTTTGCAGGTAATTTCATGGAGAAAGTACCTAGCATTGGTGAGGAGTATTGTAATGAGTTTCACATGATTTCTCCATTATACTACACACAATAGTCAGCAGGTTGACAGCTATAAGCTTTCCCCACACATACCGTGTTAATGTGTATGATGATTTGATGTGTTATCGCTCGATTTTATTTCGTACGTCATGATCTGCTGGAGTTGAGGAACGGGAACATGGCATGTATGAAGTTGAAATAGTATGTGACCAGGATAGTCCCAGTCTCTGTGGACAATTAATCATTATTCGAAATAAATTTATACATGGCATCGCAGCTATTGAAGGTTCGCATTGATCATCATAGTGATTACAAACTTATTTCGGTAGACAAATTCTGCATGCGGGCTAGGTAGCCTCTGGATCCATCCTTTCCTTTGAAAGGTGATACATCCAGTAAATGCCCCTGTAGTCGATCTCTGTGCTAGAAATAATTTGTCTTTAAGATCTAGAGTTGCTGAGCTTTGAGGTGAATTCGAATGCAGTGTTACTTTGTTTTCTTGGTGCTTGGCATAAGAAAATGTCTTTCAACGGTTTGCAACTCGAATATGCTCTTGAAGGTAGTTCGAATTATGTTGCATTGAAGGATCGCATGGAAGCAGTATTAGAAGATAATGGTCTGAAGGAGTTCGTAGATACGGATGTCCAAAAGCCCACTGATCCTGCTGAAGTCGATGCATGGCAAAAGAAGATGGCGAAGTGTCGAAGGATCCTGTTGGAGGGCGTCAAGGATCATATTGTATCCAGCCTGCATGGAAAGGCTACTCCATATTTAATTTGGAAAGCTTTGACGGATCTATTCCAGAGTAAGAGCGACCAAAGGAAGTTGGCGCTCAAAGATAAGCTCAGGAACATCAAGATGGAGAAGGGCGACAGTATCGCCAAATACCTCACGAAGTTCACTCAGTGCAGAGATGAGCTGGGAATTGTGGGCGTGACTGTCGAAGACGAGGACATGGTCGACCTGTCTCTCCTTGGTCTTCCAAAGGCTTGGCACTCATATCAAGATAGTGTCAATGGTCGGGAGAAGCTGCCGGGATGGGAGCGCCTTTGGGCGGATCTCATGCAGGAGGAGATAAGGAGGACTACTCGAGATTGATCTTCATCAAAGGGAGCTGATGAAGAAAACTGCGCTTTGGTGGCCAAAGCAAAGAAAGGGAAGGGTAAGAAAACCTCTCATTCTGGTGCAAAGGGCAAGAAGCAGGATATGGCGAAAGTGAAGTGTTTTCACTTCCATGATCACGGACATTATGCTACCAATTGTCCAAAGAAGAAGAAGAACAAGCAAGCGGGAAGATCTGCAGATGGAGAAGCTTTGGCTTCACAGTTCGAGCTTGAATTTTCACCGATCGCATGCTTGGTTTCAAGTGTGCTGGGATCGGTATGGTTCTTGGATAGCGGTGCGTCATTTCATATGACGGGAGATCGGGATTTGTTCTTAGATCTGGAGGACAAAGATTTGGGTGTGCACATCAAGATGGGCGTATGATGGTAGATACAGCGTTAAGGATTGTACGGTACCATATCCTTCGTAGGGGAGTCCGGTAAACCCTTTGTCTTGGAAGGACAACCTTTGTCTTGGAAGGATGTCAGATGTCATGCATGTACCTGGATTGAAGAAGAACTTGATCTCTGTGGCGATGTTGGAAGATAAGGGGTATGATGTGGTCTTCAGCGAAGGAAAGGCCTTCCTGCGCAATAAGACTACTGGAGAGACCCGGAAGATAGGGGTTCGAACCAAGAACCTTTATCAGTTGCAAGTAGATGGCTGCGCAGCAATGGCATGCAAGGTGGGAGAAGTGGTGAGCAGGGATGATGAGGGCGAACTGTGGCACAGGAGATTGGGCCACCTTCACCATGGAGCTTTGAAGATACTGCAGCAGATTTCTACTTGGCTTCCTAAGGGCACTCTTGTGCAGTCAGATCAGTTCAAGGGGTGTACCTTGGGGAAGTATGTGAAAGCCACCTTTCACAAGAAGGATAGTCGCGCCACGACGATCCTTGAGAGAGTTCACACAGACGTGTGTGGTCCTTTCTCAGTTGCTTCGACAAGAAAGCACGTATTATGTGATCTTTGTTGATGATTTCTCTCGAAGCCGGATCTTCTTCATGCGGTAAGAAGAGCGATACATTCGCGGTTCTGTGAGTTTAAAGCACTGGTCAAGAAGGAATCGGGGAAGAAGGTGATTGCTCTAAGGAGCGACAATGGTGGTGAATTCATCTCCACTGAATTCAAGGATTTCTGCAGCGCAGAAGGGATTCGGAGATAGCTCATCGCACCCCATAACCCACAACAGAACGGGGTGGCTGAGCGGAAGAACAGACCGATCGTGGGTGCTGCACGGGCGATGTTGCATGATCAGGGCCTACCCCTTCACTTGTCGGCTGAGGCATGCAATACAGCAGTGTATGTGCAGAACTGTTGTCCTCAAAAGGTTCTTGGCATGAGTACACCGGAGGAAGCTTATTCTGGTAAGAGACCTGACATTTCTCATTTGAGAATTTTTGGTTCACCTGTCTACATGCATGTGACGAAGGATGCCAGAAAGAAGCTGGATCCGACCGCAGAGGTTGGAATATTTGTGGGGTACACCGATACACCTCACAACTATCGGGTGTATTTGTCAGACAGTCGCAAGACTGTTGTGCGACGGGATATCAAGTTTTAGGAGGAGAAAGCCATGCAGTGTTTGCTTGAGAGGGAGCTACACTTGCATGCAGATGAGGAGCTGTTAGTTCCTAAGGAGGAGCTCCTGGAGTGGATCAGCCACAAGAGGAGGTTCGGGGGAGGGGAAACCACCCAGAAGCGCCAACCAGGGCGCATGCGCACTACATAAGCCGAGCGATCGGTTCTGGGATGCAGAGAAGGTTGTAGGACCAATTACAACAAAGACAAGCCTGAGATGTGCAGAAGGTTGTAGGACCACCTACAAAGACAGTTCCTGGATGCAGAAGGTTGTAGGACCACCTACAGCACAGCGCAGACAGAGGCAGTCACCGGATCGGTACACTGGATACATGGCTCTTGTGGGTCAATGTGTTGTGACGGAACCATCCTCTTTTGAGGAAGCCGTGGAGGAACCCGCATGGGTTGATGCCATGATTGAAGAATATGATTCGATCGTCAGGAACAATGCATGGGAGATTGTCCCAAGACCGGTTGGGAAATCAGTGGTGGGTTCGCGATGGATCTACAAGGTGAAGCAGGCAGCTGACGGGAGTGTGGAGAAGTACAAGGCGAGATTTGTCGCCCGTGGCTTCTCACAGATCGAGGGGATTGACTATGAGGAGACCTTTTCACCTGTCGCAAGGTACTCTTCCATACGGACGATCCTTGCTCTCTCAGCGCAGATGGGGTGGCACATTCATCAGATGGATGTGAAGACTGCGTTCCTCAACGGAGTCATTAAGGAGGAGGTGTACATAGAGCAGCCTGAAGGTTTTGAGATCTTCAGCAGTGAGTCGCATGTGTGCCGACTCAAGAGAGCACTGTACGGGCTGAAGCAAGCACCTCGTGCTTGGTACACTCGGATAGACAGCTACTTCACCGGGCTTGGATTCTCCAAGAGTGAGGCGGATCCAAACTTGTACCAGATTGTGGTGGAGGGGAAGCTGTTGATCATCGTATTGTATGTAGATGATCTGATTTTGACTGGCGACGAGCAGTTGATACTTTCATGCAAGGAGGATCTTGCACGAGAGTTTGAGATGAAGACTTGGGCATCCTTCATTATTTCCTGGGATTGGAGATTTGGCAGCGCAGTGGAGGACTGTTTGTTTCTCAGGGAAAGTATGCTCGGGAGATTCTGGAGAGGTTCAACATGCAAGGTTGCAAGCCTGTTGACACTCCTCTTCCTGGTGGTTGGAGGAAGGAGGATGCTACTTCAGCGGAGGTAGTGGATGCCACTGTCTATCGACAGTTGGTGGGTCGCTTATGTATCTGGTCAATACACGACCCGATATATGCTATGCAGTTAACCAGCTTTCGCAAGCTATGGTTAAGCCTACCAAGCTCTTTTGGAAGGAAGGAAAGCATGTATTGCGCTATATTAGAGGCACATCGAGATATGGTCTATGGTACAGACAGGAGGATGGAGCGAAGCTTTCTGGCTTCACTGATGCAGATTGGGCAGGGAGCCCAACGGACCGGAAGAGCACTTCTGGAGGAGTTTTCAGCATTGGGTCGATAGCAGTTTCCTGGTACAGTAGGAAGCAGAGATCCGTGGCACTCAGTTCAGCAGAGGCCGAGTACATGGCAGCTAGCTTGGCTGCATGCGAAGCTATTTGGATGAGGAAGATCCTCGCAGGATTGTTCAGGTTGCATTTGGAGCCTACAGTGATCTACTGTGATAACCAGAGCTGCATCAAGCTCTCGGCTAATCCAGTATTTCATGATAGGTCCAAACACATCGACATCAGGTACCATCATATCAGAGATTGTGTTCAGCGGAGAATCATGATTCTTTCATATGTTCCCACGGAGGATCAGGATGCCGACATCCTGACGAAGGCGCTCACCAGGAGCAAGTTCGAATTCCACAGAGGCAGGATAGGGATTTAAGATAATCCATATCTTGCTTATAGGGAGTGTTGAAAATGCAGCAAGATGATGGAGCTTAGTGAAATGAAGTCGCCTTCACTAAGTGGGCCCGCAGGCAAATTCTGGCGCAAAATCTATTTTTAGACTATGTCTATTTTTAGACATATGGAGCATGGTTCGGGGATTCCAGTTTGAGATTCTTGGAGTATTGGTAATGTTGGTAAAAATATATGAGACTCTATTTTTGAGGTCAAAGAGGTCGAATTCTATTTTTAGACTGCCTCTCCTAAAAATATGGAAGTCAAATATTATTTACCCTTAATAATATTTGGACTATAAACAACAGTTTACTCTCTTGGAGCACTTCAGTTCGAGCTGCAGAAGTGGCTCATGCATCTGACAGAGGAATCACGTGGTTCCCAAGGGTTTGATGGCATCATGCATGGTTGACTTCAGTTAGGACTTCAGTGGCAGAAGTTTGGAGGAGTTAATGAGACAGATAGTGGAGTTGTGTTCTGTTTATTCTAGTTGAACTAGTTGAGATTAGTTTAATTAGCTAATCAATTAGTTATGAGTGGAGTGAATTAAATATTATTTAATTCATTAATTAGTAACTCATTATTCAACTCAAGAACACATCTGTTCACTACAGTGTATGATCAGTTCAGTGGAGACCAGTGAAAGAGGTAGATGAAAGGGTGGAGTTAGCTATCAGTTGTGACTATACTGTTGCTATTTGCAACACACAGATAGGTGGAGTAAGCCCATGAGGATTGCGTAGTTTAGGCTGGTGGTTTATCTATATAAAGAGGCCATCCCATAGCATTGAAACACGCAATAGAGGCAAGGCAATTGGCGGTGAGTTTTGAACCAGTAACCTGTTCAAAACTGAGCTAGATTGTGAGTAACTGTATGAGAAAGTACCGAGTACTTGTGAGGAGTATTGTACTGAGTTTGTTACTTGATTTCTCCATTATAATATACACAATAGCTGCGGGGTTTTCAGCTATAAGCTTTCCCATACATACTGTGTTAATGTGTATGATGATTTGATGTGTTATCGCTTGATTTTATTTCCGCATGTGTGATGATCTGAGTTGATCTGAGAGTGGAAGAGATTATGTGTTGTGTATGAATTTCAAATAGTATGTGACCAGGATAGTCTCGGTGGATAATTAATCATTATTCAGCAAATTTCTACACATTAGGTACATAAGCTATCACATGAGAAAACAATATATAAACTCTGAAATCTTTAATTTCTTTCGCAAGTGCAAAACCCTGTTTCTCCATGATATTGTATTTCAAAGATGCATCGCTAAGTGCTTTACTAAAAAAGGCTATTGGTTTTTCACATCCCTGATCATCCTTTTGTAGTAAAACAACTGTAACTGTTTGTTCAGAAGCAAATGAAAAAATTATGAAATCTCTATCAAACTTTGGACTGGTAAGAACTGGTGTTCTGGTTAAAGCCATTTTGATTTCTTCAAATGATTGCTTGGCTTCTACAGTCCATTCAATGCTTGAATATTTTCTTAACATGTTAGTAAGCAGTCTAAGTAATTCAGCTAAACTAGAAATGAATCTTCTCAAAAAATTGATCTTTCCTATGAAAGCTTGAAGTTCTTTAATGTTTCTGGGAGGAGGTATCTGCAAAATTGCTTGTATTATTTCAGGATCAATTCTAATTCCATCTTTAGAAATAATGTGACCTAGGAGCTTTCCTTCTTCCAAACCAAACAATGACTTTTTAGGATTTAAATAAATACCATACTTTCTGCACTTTATAAACACTTGCCTTAGATGATCTAAATGTTGCTGATCTATTCTGGAAAAAACAGTTAAATCATCTAGATAAATAACCAGAAAATCATGAATTTCTTTAGCGAATGCAATGACCATTGCTCTTTGGAAGGTGGCCCCTGCGTTTTTTAGTCCAAAAGGCATCTTAACATATTTAAAAGTACCCCAAGGTGTTTTAAATGTTGTTTTGTCTTGATCATCAGGATGAACCAAAATCTGGTTGTACCCTGAAACTCCATCCAAAAGAGAAATCCTTGAATATCCCACTACTCTTTGTAAGATATGGTCCATTTTAGGCAAAGGATAGTTGTCTTTTAAAGAAAATTTGTTCAAATTTCTCAAATCGACACACAGTCTAATATCTCCAGTCTTTTTTCTTGTTGGTACTAGATTAGAAACCCATTCAGAGAACCTAATAGGAGCTATAATTCATGCTTCATACATTCTTTTAATTTCTTTCTCAATTGAAGGTAATAAAACAGGGTTGATCCTTCTAAGTTTCTGTTTGAATGGTTTCTGATCTAGTTTTAAAGGTATTGTATGTTGAATGATTGATGTATCGTATGACTTCAGATCTTTGTAGCTCCAGGCAAAAACATCCTGGAATTCTTTTAAAAGTTCAACATATTTAACTTTTTGATCTTCTGGCAGAGATTTGGATAGCTTAACCATTTTGGGATTTTCTTGAGTTCCTAAATTGCATTCTTCAATATCAGCTTTTACAGGTTCCATTTTGGGTTTTAAGGGAACGTCATTTGAGTCAAAAAGATCTTCTAAAGGAGTCAATCCTTTAGGTAAATGATTATCTTTCAGATTAATAATTTCATATTCATCTTCTATGATCTCATCAATTTCCATTTGTTTCAAATCCTGCATATCTTTTTCAGTGAATGTGGTTGGGTGAAGCATGTGAATTGCAGTCTCTTCTGAAATATATGTTTCTTGTTTATCAATTTGATCAGATTCATGGATTGTTGTGTCTTCATCTATACTACTGTTAGAGAACTCATTTTCTAATGTCAAAAAATTATTGATCCGATTATTATTTACAAACACTTGCCAATTCATGAGATTGTCCAGTATAGCAGGTCTATGTCTAATCTCAGTTGTGAACTGATGATTAGGACCAAAAGGTAATTTACATGTGCTAGCGAACATTGCAAGACTGTGAGCATGCAAATTTTGTTTTCTAGGAATTTTGGCAAGTTGAGCTTGTAGAAAAGTGTTGAGAATTTCCACAACTATTTCTCTGTATTGTTTCAATATGGGATCTTTTTTTGAACATTCACCATTGATTTGTTGAATAATTAACTTGGAGTCTCCTATGATTGATACTCTAATTGCTCCTAACTTTTTGACATGTTTAAGCCCTAGCAAAAGAACTTCGTACTCTACAATGTTGTTAGTGCATTTAAAATTCAATCTATAAGCATGACCTTCGGCATGATCATTTTCAACATTATGTAACCAAATTCCAGCCCCTGCTCCTAATTTATTCACCGAACCATCAAATTATAAATGCCATAGAATTTCATGTTCATAATCTTCATCAACTGTTTTAATATGTTTCTTAACAGGAGGAGCTGGTTTTTCAGTTTTTCTGGTGTCTCTTGAATGTCTGAGGCTTCTTTGTTTTCAGAAATTTCTTCGATTTGGACAGTAGATTTATTTGCAGTCTCCGTTTCTGGTGCTTCTAATTCAGTAGGAAGGTCCAATTCAGCATTATAAAGGATGAAAGAGTCCATATCAGAATGTACTGAATAGACAGGGAAGTTTTCAGGCTTCTCATGCCTACTGACCAAATATTTCATCAAGGTCTCTCTGTATAGTCTTTTAGGCTGACCAAATACTAAAATAGTAGCATAAGACATATCTAGTTGAATAGATCCTCCGAGTTTGGCACCCCAGGATCTGGACAACAACATATCGTATTTGGGAGGAATATCGGCTACTACTATATCCATCAGAACAGATTTCGCAGGGTATTGCACCAAAGTAACACACAGATCTTTAATCAAACCTAAACATCTTACCTGACTTGAATCAAAATAAAAAAGATCTTTATATGGTCTGGTAATGTCAAGGTTTAATCTTTTCATCACAGCTTTTGGCATAAAATTATGGGATGCTCCAGAATCAAGCATATCATTATGAAGTATTTTGTCATGAACATTCAAACTCACATAAAATGGAGGAGTTCCTCCATTTTCTGGTTTTCCATTTACCTCAGGGCCAAAAAGGAGTTTGGGTTGATCATCAAGAACATTTACTGAATCATCCATTCCAGTAATGTTAATGTTAAGGGATTTGCTGATTTGACTTCTATAGACATCATGTTTAGCACATTCTGATAAGGGAACAACTATCTTTATTTTTCCTATTTCAGCCTCTAGATTGAAAGGTTTTTCTATTTGAGCTCTAGTGTTTTGAACAGTTGGATTTTCTCTATTTTTGAGTCTTCAAAGTTTTTATCTTTTTCATGGGTGGGATTATGAGTTGAAGGTGTTTCTGAATTAACTTCTGTTGTTTCTTCTACGTTTCCTGCAAGAGGAGAAGTATTAGAAATTTTTTTATTGTTCAGTTGATTGTCAGACACATCTTCAATTATTGGATTTGCGGGGTTAGGACTTGTCCTAGACAGAATTTGTATAAGAGGAGTGTTTGGTACAGGAGGAATGTTAGTTTTAACTTTGAAGTTTTGTTTTACAGCTTTCTGTTTGCTATTCTCTGGCACATCAATTCGTCTGCTTCTCAAATTGTATTGTTTATGAACTTCATAGATCGTTGTGTCATATCCTTCTTTAAAATCAAAAGTTTCTCCTAAATGAGTTTGAAATGTTTCAAGAATATGATTTTCTTGATCATCTTGAGACAGGAAAACTTCTGGTTTGTTTTTGTTCTCAATCACATTATATATTTCAACATCCTCGGTAGGCTCTTCAGAAGTTGAACCTTCAACAAAATTTTCTTAGAATGGTGGCCTGATGTTTTGGTCAGGGACATTTTTCCCAATATTTTGGTTTTGATTTCTTCTGAAGTTTGGGTTTCTAACAACATTTTGACCATCGCCAGAAGACTTTCTTTCGATTGTCTCTACTCTGTCTCCCATTCTTTCCATACCTTTAATGATTGCATCCAACTTTCTTTCAAAAGTTGAAGGTTCTTCGTTCATAGGCGTCCTTCTTTCGGCCCTAGCTCTAGCTCGTTTTTCTATGAGGTTAGCTTCAACACTAACCACTATGCTTTGCATTTCTTCTAGGGTTTGGGGGGCTCTTTACCTAAGTGAATATGCTATGTCAGAGTCAAATCCATCAGGGAATTTAACCAGTACTGAATTAGGAGGAGGTCTAAGGTTCTGGGGAACAGTGTTATATGCTTCGTTGAATCTAATGATGTAATCTTGCACTGTTTCATTAGGTCTTCTTCTACATTTTTCGAATTCTGATAGGATTTGCAGAGGGTCTTTCTTCTTCTCCCATCTATTCAAAAATTCCCTATACAAAGCTGGTGAGTCAGCAATACTGTTTGGAGCAAGAGCCCTAAACCATGTCCTGACCTCCCTAGTAAGACTCTGAACAAAAATTTGCATTCTCACATCATTAGTGTCAATTTCATAAAATTAAAAGTAATAAGTCATCCTTTTGGTATGTTGTTGAGCAGTATAAGTATCGGATCCATCAAAAGGGGTGATCTTACTCTGATAATCTTGAGGCAAAGCAGTAGGGTTGGCTGGCAACTGTAACGGAGCATATCTATTGGCCATTCGAAGGTGTAATGGAATAACAGGTGATGATGGTCTGGAAGGAGCGGGTGGAGGAGTAGAAGGAGTGGCTTGGGTTTGGGAAGCTTGAGGAAAAGTAGCTGAACTTGGGGAAGCTTCAGTAATTACAGAAATGTTTGAAGTTTCTTCAAAGGTGTGTTCAGATTGAATGGATTTTTGTAAATGTCTGACAAGATGAAATGAAACAAATCTCAATTGTAAATCTTCAAGAAATAATGGGTCCGGAACTAGTCTGGATAATTCAGTTTCAGAAAAATTCACAAACAGAGATGTTTCAAATCGCTCATCAAAAGGTATTTCATCAAAATATATAATCTTCACAGGACAGGATGCTGATCTAGAAAGAGGTCGAGAACTTCCAAAACTTTCTTGACTTCCTCGTTTAGAGCTTTCTTAACTTCCTTGTCTTCTAAGAATCCTAGGAATCAGATTTGGATTATCGAATACCGGAGGTGGGTTTGGATCAGGATTTGACCTGGTATAACGAGTTCTTTCTGAAGCCAGTTTTCCTAGACTTTATATTTTTGGTTTTTTGTTTTGAATACAATGAAAGTACAACTTCAGCAAATTCTTCAAGAAATTTAAGATTTTTTGATTAAAATTTTCTCAAAGATTTATTGAACTAGAGAATCTGATTGAACATTTGAAACTAAGGTTCAGTTTATAAGCTAAATCAGAGATAGACTGAAGCAACATTTATTTACTATGCAGTTGCAGAGAAAAAGCATTTCAAAGGCTACTTGGTTGATCTTCAGACTCTGTCTATAGCTTATAAGAGAACAATATTAACAATAAAAATGATTCAGATCCCCAGTATGGTCGCCACTATGTTATCACTCAGATTTTCCTTGAAGTTGTGGAAAAGGAAAATAAATCCGATGTTACCACAAACCAACCTTCAGATACATAATCTAGCCAATCTATATCCAGAGAGGGCTCTCTCTTTAAAATTTAGCTTTTTTCTTAGAAAATATTAGGCTAGTTATAAGTCCAAGAGTTTTGTTTGAATTTAAATTTTGGAATCCGCCAACTAAGGGCACGATTGAGTATTTTCAGGCCATTGGGCTATGGAGTCGAAAGGATGGCTTTACTGGATTAATATTCTACACACAAGATGGCTTTGCAGGGCAAGATAGCCAAACAGAGAACAATTTTAGAAATCAAAGTGAATGGAATGAATTTTGAAGGGATGAAAGGCAATTAAGAATCTTTCAACATGTTCAAAGAAATAAAGTGAATGATTACAAATAAAGAGCAGTTAAGAATTCTTTACTATAGTAATCAAAATGTTTAAACCAGGGAAACAAGAGCAATTAAGAATTCGTTGCTTATAACCAGTTTAGAAGAAAACATTTAGAATAATCACAATTGAAATCAGAGTACACTTAAGTAAATTCTGATTTATTCTTTTATGTCAATTATTCGGAAATGGAACACAGTGATATTATAAACAGATATAAAACTTGAAACATAAGATAGAAAGGACTTATTGAACTGTAGTCGGACACATGAATCCTGCAAAAAGTCTTGAGCTTCAAATCATCATCCAGCAAGCCACAAAGAAATTTCTCCAAAGCACTTTTATTCCAAAAAATCAATGTTACAGCAAAGTAGTAGAATCCACCCAAAATACTTCCAAGAGTGAAGTATTTATACAAATTCTAAACTAAAATATCTTGAAAAAATATCAAGATTAGTTCACAAATCTCTCCAACTATTTTACATAAATAGAACTTAAGTAAAGGACACTCAAACTAATGCATTTATTTGGCACATTTTTTTATGGATAGGTGATGACAAAGAGGATAATTCGAATTTGATCCAACTCTTAGTTGATGATGAGGCATCCAAGTCACTAACTGCTTCCTTTCTTTGTGCATTCTGCTCCAACAATTCTGCAAACTTGGGGTCCAATGATATCTTTTTATTTCTCAATCCGTAATAGATATGTAAAAAGTGAAAGAGGTTATTGTGGATTAATATGTTGGTGAGATGGGAAATTAATGATTTTGACCTTGCTATGTTCTGAAATTCTTCCAATGTAGTATCTGCCTTTGTACTTGTGGTGAAAGTAAAATTGAACACATTTAGAACCATCATTCATCACAGGTAATTCTGCAACAACATCTACCTACCCTACCTACTTACTCTACCATTTTCTCTGCTTTATTAGGGTGCACTTAGACTGGCAAACCCTTTCAATCTTCTTTTCCTTTTACATGGAAAACCTATCTAAGTCTACACTTATTACATCCAAGGGCTCAGATTAAATTGTTGAGCACCTTTTATTAACTCTACCTATCTACTTATCTGCCAAGATTAAACTGTTTGGCGAGATATTTATTCTCTATTCTACAACATGAAATTGAAAAATGAATGAGTCAAGTTTAAACAGTTTGACTCTTCATAAATTGTGGCAAAAGTTTTGACAAACTGCACACAATTTTGTTTATTATAGAAAATGAAATAGTAGTGGCATTCAGACTTGCACACTTTCCAGGTCTATTTTTGTTTGGGGTTCATTTCTTTCACTTTTTTGACCATTTTATTTTTTCACCCTTTGATTTTTATTTTAGGGTATACCCTCTTTACATTTTTTTAAATTTTTTGATTTTTTAAGAATATGGAACACCTTTGCACAAGAAAAAGTTTTGAACATATTGCATAGTTCAAATAAGACAATCATGAAAAATGACACCTATTGGTATAGGAGTCTAACAGTGTGAGTAGAGGATAGACATCCATTGACAATGACGAAAGGGAGCAGTCCGGGTAGGAAGTCTAGGACTCATAGATCGACGAGAGGGAGATGAATGAGAACTATGGGATGAAGAATGGGCACTCAGGCTGTGAAGGACATCGAAGATACGGATGGTATGATCGTGATTAGGGGAGGAAACGTAAGGGTCAAGGAGACCATACGACGCTGCAAGGGTACCTAAATCATCAGTATAGGAAGAGAAGCGCAGATATGGGTCATCACGGGGAATGTCAGAAGAACGAGTGAAAGGATGGTCAAAACCTGAAGAACTTGACAAAATGTTGGAATGAGGGTCAAGCAGAACAAAGGGAGTGGATTCAGAGGGAATTTACTCCGCGGGTCATGCGGATGATGATAGGTAGAGGATGGGAGCAGTAGGTTCTGACATTTCAACATCAGGGGGAGGAATTTCAACGGTAGTGGGGGGATCCTTGAGTAGATCGGACGCATATTGAGAAAGTATAGGAGAGGCGGATTGATTTTATTCCACTTCGTACTCGCGGATGACCTCTAAAGAGGCTCGGTAATGCGTCGGGTGAGGACAATGGTGAGAATAATGGCCATGGACACCACACAGAGCACAAGGTTTGTTGGTGCGAAGAGTCTTTGGGTTCTTGGCTACAGAGGAGGAAGAAACAGAGGTGTCAGGGATCGTAGATTCAGGGAATGCGACTTTAACCATGGGTTGGATACGGGGCAACTTAGGACAAGTATGGGTAGGATGATTGATACCATCACACAAGGCACAAGTCTTGGTGGGTTGGGGAGTAGTAGGGTCAGGTGCGGTGGCCTTTTCATTGGATGCCCCCTTGCGAGTTTTTCGTTTCTTGCCTGTAGCTGTCGCAGCATTAGGAGGGTTTTGCGGAGGGGCTAGGGGCACTGTGGTTGTGGAGGGAGCGAAGGGGATCGGTTATACGGGTGTCACAGCTATGTATGGTTTGGTGTGGCCTGGCGGGGTCTCAGTTGGAGGAGTAAGATACCATACGGGAATTCCCAACGTTAAATTAGGAAGGGAAAGGGTGGCCATTATGGGTACCGAATAGACGCCGGGGGTGGGACCAAGGAAAGGTATCTGACCGGCGGGGTAATGGCCAGGGGGGTGGCTCCGATATGGTGGAGACCTGAGGGAACTAACTTAGGAGGGTAGGGAGGTTCCTGAGTGTGATGGGAGGGGCCGGGTGAAAAAGGTTCAGTTGACAGAAGCGAAGGGCTAGAAGCAGGTTGCGGTGGGTGAGATTAAGGTTGCTGACTAGCTGAAGCAAGCTGTGAAAGGCCAGCCTGAGATGATTGCATCATGCAAACATTCACTAAGTTGGGGTCAGAGACAGGAGGAGGGGGAGGACCAGGAAAATTTCCAAGCAAAGAGGAGTCTTTGTAAACGCCAGGGAAACACTGGTCAAAGAATCAATAGTAGATTTATTGGTGATAGTAGAAATGGTGGACTCAGGGGAGGTCTGAGATTTTTTTTCATGATAGGTTAATTGGTCAATGGTGACAATCTTTCCATTATGAGGGAAGAACATATTGCGGTGGACTGCGGATGGTACGGAATACATGGCATAGGTGTAACTACGTCCCAAAAGGATGTTGTAGTCAAGGGGGGCATCGATAACTTCAACGTCGACACAAACGGTCTTTCCGGCGAGGGTGATAGGACAGTTACGGAATAGGCCAATGGGCTGGGAGGCATGGCCATCCCATCCATGAAGGGTGATGGTAGAAGGGGCCAATTCAGGGGATCCGAGTTTTTTCCAAACCGAAGCGGACATTATGCAGGTAGATGCCCCCTCATCAATAATACACCGAGCAACATTGGCGTTTCGGATTTTGACTGGGATTTGGAAAGCAACCGAAGGAGGGAGAGGGGGGTGATCGGATTGACGGGCATCGAAAACAATCAATTGGTCATCAGCAGGATCTACAACGCCCACGACAGAGAGTAGATCCATTTTTTGAGAAGGGCAGGACTGGAGGAGTTCCAGTGTTGAAATGGTAGCATGAGATTGGGCCAGATCATCTACTATGATGTATGAAAGGGCAGCCTTACCAGAGTCATCATTTTGGCATAATGGTCCCTTAGGAGTCTTGGGATGAACCTCGGCCTTGGGTGAAGGGAGTTGCAAGGGACCATTGGGTGTCGATAGAGGCTCTGTGGGACCTGACGATGGAGACTCGGAGACAGACGGAACAGGAGGTGTGGAATACTGACGAGACCGAGTTTGAAGGTTGAGGTCGACGGTGAGAGGTGGGTCAGAAGCCATCATGAGAATATAGTAATCAGAGGAACCAGAAGGGGAAGTTTGAGTGGTTACTGGGGAATGAGGGGGTTGAGTGGCCACAAATCCTTGTTGGGGGAAAGGATCGGTAACCACAGCGGGTTGAGAAGTAGTTGGGGTGGGAGGGATAGTAGGTGAGGAGTGTTATTCCTGCATGGTGGCCTGAGAATCCCACATCTACCACATTTGTGGTAATAAGGGACAATCGTGAGTGTAATTACCATAAACACCATAACACGAACAGGGCTTATTGGTGCGAAGTGGCCTGTTCGGCTTGGGCTGAGAACCCTGTGAGTGGTTAGCAGTGTGAGGATCAATAGTTGAAGGATTGGGTCCACAATTACCAGGGGCAGATTTATTGCCTTTCCTCTTTCTTTGAGAAGGAAGAGAATTGGTCGCATCCTGCTGTGCAAATACATGCCCTGGAGGGGGTAGTAAATGCGGCGGCGAGGTTTGAGAAGGCAAGGGGGTGAGAGGTCCAAATGTTGGAGGAGCTGGGACATGAGGCTATGGGTAAGGATAAGGGTTAGGATGGGTAGCAGTGAGGTAAGAAGGAGTAGGGGCAAAAGGGGGAGGTATGATGTATCCGGGATACATGCTAGCTGGAGGGGGAAAGGTGCCAGAGGTGCTGGCCCCTCCTAAAGGGAAACCATAGCCCCTAGTAGGTGGGGCAGAGGTATGGGAAAGAGTTCCAACGATACCGTCGGCAGAGTGAGATGCCCCCAAGGTGTTAGTGTCGCTGGGCTTGGGGAGGTCAGGAAGGAAGGTATAAACATAACCAGATTGAGCATAAATAAGGTCATATTTCAAGGCTATTTGGAGGGCGGCTTCTTCGGTTTGAGGGAAATGGGAGGCAACATCCTTGCCAATGGGAGGTAAGAGAGAGCGAAGGAACCAGTCCATATAAACCCGATCTTCAAAGGGAGGAGCACGACATAAGCTTCTTCTTCGTTGCCATTCCTGGACATGAGCGGAAAGGCGAGTTGAAGAGGATTTACGGAAAGAGGTTAAAAGCTCGGTACCAGTGTTGTATCGGAGAGGGAGCTGGAAATAATATAAAAAGGCTTGGGCAATGGTCGCAAAAGTGGTATGGGAGGAGGTGGCCTGTTCAACATACCATTTAGAAGCTTCACCTGTAAGCGTGTGTTGGAAAAATCTAAGACGAATGGAGTCGTCGGTAATGGAATTGGAGGAACACCACATATGGAAGGATCGAATATGGTTGGAGGGATATTCACTAGCAAGGCCTTCAAACTTGGGAATGTCAGAAGGGAGCTTGGTTGGCATAGCAGGCCAACTAACATCATGGCAGATAGGATCATTGATTAGCTGATTGAAGTCGGGGAGACTAAGGCCAGCCATATAAGGGAGCAATGGGGCAGTCAAGGTAGGTCCTAAGGTGGTTCCACTGGAAACAAACCCAGAAGTAGTAATGGGGTTACTGCTGGTAGTAGGCCCTGAAGTAGACATGGTGAAAGTGACAGGGGGAGAACCAGGACTAGGGGGAGAACCCGAACAATCAGAGGAAGAGTTGGAGTGTGGACTCGGGGGAGGACTTACTCGATGACGATGGGAAGGAGGAATTCGACCAAGCGGAAACTGAGGGTGAAGGCCAAGAAGTCTTCGGGAAAGGCACCTTGGGGGCGCAATGATGATGGGAAGAAGAAAAACCGACAAGGGCAAGGAGGGACAAAATAAAGTGAGGTCAAGGGTAGAAAGGTGCAGTGACAATTGATTTTAAAGTCTTTTCCAGGCGGTGTTAACTAGGCGCTTCTTCACTTAGGGTCAGTGTGTGGCATGCATTAGTTTTAATTGTTTAAACCCAGACGTTTTGAGAATAAAAGAAAAAGTGTGATGCGTAACGGAAAAGAAATCTGTAGTAAATAAGACTAAAAGAACATAAAATTAACAACTAAAAATGCAGCAATCTAACCCAAGAAGGAGGGTCTCTCAAAACTAGTCTATAAGAGGCAAAAAACTAGGAAAATCATGCTAAAAAGAGGCCAATAGATCAAAGGTCCGGAGGGATTGGGATCTAAAGGGTAAATCTGCTGAAAAGTGGTGCAGAGAACAACAAATAAGCAGAGGCAAGGTTGCTGCTAAAAAGGAGGAGATCAGCTAAAAATAGAAGAGACAAGACAGTGGCCTTAGAAATGAACCCAAACAAAACTATATGGAGTGTTTTTTGAGAGGGAGAAGAGATGATCTAAAGGATCTGAAAAGGAGGTATCAGATCGGAGAAAAATAGGGCTGAAACTCTGGAAATTCAGACTTCTGAAACAGCAAAGACTTGCCCACAAAAAGTGGAGGGTACTAGAGCCCTAAGGGGCAAGATTCCCTCTTATTTGAGTGAAGAAGATTAGAAACAAGTCCAAACGGGTAGAGACAAAGCCTGGAAAACCCTGACAGAAGCTTCAGACAAACCCAGAAAAAGTGCTGAAAATTTTGCAGAAAAAGGGCAGGTCGCAGGTTTTGGCCTGTTTTCAATCCAGGTCACAGGTTTGGGGCAGAAAAGTGCGTCCTAAGGCTCAGGTCGCACTTTTTGGGCCGATAAGTGCAACCTGTAAATCCGGTTCTCTCGGCGGCATATTTCAGAAAAAATTGTCGTCTCAACTGCGGCTGATGTCTGTCACCTGTGCAATAAGGCCAAAAACACACGAAAGTTAAAAATATGACTGTTTGAGGGTTTTAGAGGGGGAAAGCACCATAAAAATAGGAAAAACATAAAATGGAAGAGAAACCCTAGGGTCTGAAACAGCTGGATATGCAAGAATATAGAGAACGACAGTGGTCGCAAAAGAAAACCCGTGTGGAGTCGCCAATTGTTAGTATGAATCTTTCGTCATAAAAGATCACTTTAGCTACGCATAAAAAATAGCCCTAACATCGATTACGGCTACAAAATATCTTTAAGTTTGCTGCACAAATTTAGATCTAAGCATAAAAGATATTAAGCAGATAAAATATAGCATGGCTCCATGCATTCAATGGACAAGACAAGAAACAATGTTTTTAAAAGAATTTTGTATTATATTAAAGAATGGGGCACCTGAGAGGAAAAAAAGAAAGGTGCTTTCCGGTTCTCCTCAGTGAGATGGGTTCTTGGAAGTCCTCAGTGTTTCAGATCTAGCATTTCTCTCTTTAGTGGTGTAGAAAAACAAACATAGAACTCAATGGGAGTTCACAAAGAAAATTGAAAATGGTGACCAAGAGTAGATACAGAGTGATCTAATGCAATGAAGGTGACTAATGAATGGGGAAAACCCTTCTATTTATAACAAAATATTGGGGTGGTCTAGAACTTGATGCATGAATAAAATATTATTAATCGAGTTCTAGAAGCACCCTTTAGGAATATTTTATTATATTTGTTGGAGGAAAAAGGATTCTTGACTTTGGTCAATTCCTTTATTTATAAATAATAAATAAATAAATGATTTATTTATTATTTTAGGGAAATGATGGGAATATAATTAAATAAATAATGGTTTATTTAATTATTTATGGATGATTTAGTCAAATTTAACTAAGAATATTATTTAAATAATGATTTGAATAACCTATTCTTAGGAAATAATTAAATAAATAAGGATTTATTTAATTAAGTTCCTTATTTTGGGTTAAATATGACCAGGAAATATAAACAAATAAGTTATTTTATGTGGTGAAAGCAATTTTACTTAGGGTAAAATTGGTCTTACATGGTGTACTTGGGTTCATCTAATAATAACAGGTTAGATGACCAAAAATTTGTGTAACATATACTAAAGGATCTTGTAGATAGATGGTGAGATGAAACATTAAGGAGTGGAAAGGAAAGACACAAAGGGCTACTTAAGATCAGATCAGAGGTCATCTAACTCCATATATGCTTTAGTATACTCTGTTAGGAATCTGTAATTAGCAAGATTGGCAAAATTCCAATCACAGAAACAACATTATTTCAACCACTTTGGGATTCTAGGATCTAGCCCTCCTGAATCCGGAGAGGGATCTCTCCAATAAGTGCAAAGATGGATTTGTCTTTGAATTTTATAGTGATGATATTAGGCTAGTTATGAAGGCCGGGGGTTTTGTTTTTTTTGGATGGTTGAGCATGACAATTGTTTAAGGGGAAAGTTCTAAATGCAAAGAGTTTCAAAGGTGTGAAGTTGCAAGCAAATAGAACAAGCTTTGGCCAAGAAGATAGATAATTGCTGGTTTTAGTCCATTGGGCTATGGAGTCATAATAGGATTTAATTGAAACAATCAGGTTCAAGAGTGGTCCATGGGGCAAGTCATCTATGTCTAATGATCTCTTCAAAGTTTGATTTATGGAATGAAATGAAACAATAAGAAGGGGAATTAAATAGATGAAGAAAAAAGAGCAGCCCAGGATCTGGTAAGTACTTTGAAACTAGCCAGCCTTTGAAAAACACTTAAGAAAGACATAAAAGCAATCTAGGATCTGGTAAGTACTTCGAAACTAACCAGCCTTTGATATACTTTCAATAGAAAAACATTTAAAATCAGAGGGAAAACTTGAAAGGCAACTTTTGGAGTAGAAACTAGCGAGCCGGGCTCACCACAAATCCTCTTCTAGCTTTGCTTTACTGGGTTACTTTCAAGACAAACACAAAGATAACACAGAATGGCCTAAGATCTGGTAAGTACTTTGAAACTAGCCAGCTTTTGACACATTCCAAGGGAAACTTTCAGACAATCTTTTGGGATAAAACTAGGACCAGGGCTCACCATATCTTCCTTCTTTCATCTCTACTTAAAATATACTGAAAATAACATTTAAGAATAACAATTAGCTAAGGCAATAGGACGACAGAACGCCAGCATTCTTAAGCTTAAACTGAATTAAATCATTCCTAAATAACACGAGTTGGAAGAAAACATATAAATAAAGATTTTCAGTCAAAGAAGGGTACTGCTATACAGTAGATTCTAACTCTATGCATGCTATTCTTTATAAGAGAAGATGAACACAATGAAAACAGAAACAAAATAACGAGTTACAATGAGAAAAACATCACCGTCAACATAGACCAGGATCCCATAAATCAGCTTGTATTGATGCTCAAAACCAATTACATCTTTAAGTCCAATGCTTTAGTTCAGCAATCATCTACACTTCCCAAACTAACTTATCTATTCACAAGCAGAGCTTCAAGAGCCAGTGAACACTATTTACAGGCAGAAGTCTCATGCTCAATTACATTTCAAAGTTCAGCAACCAACCCCTCTCTCATCTTCTCGAGTAGTATTTATAGAAGAATGAGGAGGTGAGATCTGATAAAAGATCTCCAAAGACAATTAATATAGTCTTAATGGCTTCTCGGCCTTTGGGGGGCTCGATGAAGAAGTTTACAGATGTTTTATGTCTGTATTAATGTTTTTCATTTCAGATTAAGCTCGGTGGGAGCTCTTTTTTACTTTTGAGGCTCTCTGTTATGTTAAAGTAACTCTGCTGATATTTTGTCATTAAGTTTATTTGCAGAATTAACTCTCTGGCTGCGCTGAGGCAAATATCTGATCTTGATCAATAACTTCGGCCTCTGTTTGAATGCTTTGAGGCACAGGTGGCACTGTGGTAGCTAGGAGGAATCAATTTTCCTCATATGTAGTAGTGGAGGCCTTCTGTCTGATAAACACTTAGGATTTTTTTTTAACTATGTCTTAATTGGGAGGATTAGGAATTTGATAATCAATCTTAGCCGTAATCCCCCATAAATTTGTCTTCAATCTTCCATTCTGGTGCATTTTGTCTTCGACACTGATACTCTTTGATTTTTTATTCATTTACTGTGTTTAGTTGGTGTGAAGTGTTGCGCAGGGCTCGTGAGGCATCAATGCCTTTGAATCATTGACGAGACGTGAAAATTTTAACCCATGGATGGATTCCTTTTTAAAGAATCGAAGGCATGAGAATTTAAACCCAGCCTTCGGCTTTTTCCTTCAGCACAATAGAAAAACCATTTAATCACCCTTACCAAATAATATATCTGGACTTCAAAACTTTTGATAAAACCAAGTTGTATAACCATTTCAGGTCACAAAAGGGACTTGTTGACGTCAGGGTGTTTGTGACCCTAAATTTTTATGAAATCCGCCATATAAAGTTCCCCGGGTCCATTTTGGGGCTTGCCGATGTCAGCCCAAGTGTGACCCGAAATTTTTATGAAATATGCCCTATAAAGCTCCCCGGGTCTGGATTTCACGACTTTGCGAGCAACCGAACAAGACCCGCTCCAATCTGTTGCTGCCGCGTGGATGCTAAATAGGCGTTGGGACAATCGGTTCTATGGGACCGCTGACTACCGTCGTGGCCGTGGGGACCAGGGCGACTAATTGTGCGTCATCGATCTGTAGATCAGATCGACGGCGGAGATGTTTTGATAAATGCGTCGTACCTTAGTTCATCCCCCGAGCTCCTTTTGAGTGTGATCATTGTCCGATGAGTCGGCCTTAGATCGGACGGCATACGTCAATATCGCGCTGAGCCCACGGTCGATAATTAACGCTCAGGGAGGGCAGTATCTCCAAACCTCTTAAGGCCACGTGTCAGCTCCTAGCATGTGTCGCACTCGAATTGGAAATACCACTTACCCCACAAAGGCGGTGTGATCAAAACTACTCCGGTTTTGTACAGTGATTAACATTGGGGTTAACCCGGGGTTAACACCCTACTTGCTACTCACTTCAGACCATTAAAATTCCAGGTTCAAACCTCGAACTCTTTAATATTATGGAAAATCATTCAAACACCTACACAATACAGAAACTACATTATAAAATCCTGCGTTATTTTGTTTCACTGCTTCAGAGGGTGTGGGGAGGAGCGTGGACGTTGGATTGCGCGATCGGGCCATCGCAATCGGAGGTGAGGGAAAACATTAAAAATGCTCCTCATGAGTTACTCCGACGCGATAAGTGCTCAGGACCTTAGCACTTGTTTCTAGCGTTGGGGCACATGGAGAGGAGATGGTTTGGGTTTTTAGCCTAAAGGGGCTTAAACCCATAGTCAAAATACTTGTTTTTTAGGACATTTCCACGCTGTTTAGATGGATTTTGGGGGTTTTGATATAGTTCAAAATGAGTTTTAAACTAGGTAAAAAATGATTTTCATGAATGGAAGAAGGGGATTCATAAAAATAGAGGAGTTTTACGGAGGAAAAAGGGGGGAAAAATGGAGGTTAATTTTTCAAGTGAGGAAAGGGAAAAAAGGTGATCTTGCAGCAATTTCTTCTCATGAAATCAGCAAAATTCTAGAGTGTAAAATGGGCATAGTAAGGAATATTTGGACAGAGGCATGAGGCCTTCAAGAGTCTTCAAGAGATAACACTTTTTTCAATAAAATTTGTTCCTTGAAGGCTCCAAAAAATGATTTAGCCACCTTTGGTATAACAAAAATTTAATAGGTGGCTAACAGTGGCTCCACTTGGGGATGGTGCCTTCTTGAAGGCATCAAGAACTTCAGACTTGCATTCTCTGGGAAGCTGATCAGTGCCTGATCCATTGGGCTGCCTTTCTTTCCTTGAATGATCTTCTTTCGCCCTGAAAACATATTAGCAGCCATAAAAACAATGGATCTTTCATCAACAAGCTTTCTACCTACCCAATCCTACAGATCTAACATTTTTTCTTCTTTAGAGTGCACTTGGATCGGCAAAATCTTTTACAACATTTTATTCTTTTGAAAGCAGGAAATATAATCTATTTCTACTCCTTATTTCTCCATGGACTCAGATTAAACAGTTGAGCCCATATGATTCTCTACCTAATCTACTATCTGTTGGGATTAAACTGTCCAACATATTTTATTTACTAAATTCTAAAACGGAAATTTAAAAGCATACAAGTCAGAATTGAACAGTCTAACTTGTTGCTGATCTATGGCATAAAACAACAAGCCGCACATAGATATTATTTTTCAGAAAATTAAATAAAAAATGGAAGGCTTAAGATCTAAATTTTCAAAACATTTCCTTCATCCTTTTACAGCTCTGCTTTGATTCTTACTTGAGTGGTCTTTCCTTTGTCAACTGGTTCAGATTTTGAGCTAATTGGAACCAGATTTATATCTTTTTTGACTCAGAATTTGATACAGATTTGATTCATTCTCTTTGGGAACTTAGGTTCATATTTTGAGCTTGTTTGAACCTTTAATTTCTATCCTAAACTATCTATTGATAAGCCAAGATTAAATAGTTTTGCAAATTGAATTCACTATCCTATCAACGGAAAATTTAAAACTAATTAGTCAAGATTAGGTTTTTTGACTAACTAGAAGTGTGTTCTTTAGGAGTGGCATTTAAGCTTGTACACTTTCATATTTTTTTCTCTTTTTGGTATGGGGCTATACCTTTATTGTTTTTACAATCCGCCCTCTTTTCTTTCTTTCACTGTTTTTGTATTTTTGATTTTTCTAACTTTGAATGCAATGATGGGTGAAGTATTTATAATGAGAAAAAGGATAAAAAGGCTTTCAAAACATAATATGGATCAAGATAAGTAATGCTTAAGAATCCTGCCATTGACAGGACCCTCAAACAATTCTGCTCCATTCAATTCTTGCAAGAAATATGCATTATTACCAGCAGCTGAATGGATAGAGTAAGGGCCAAGCCATAACTTGTCAAATTTTCCATGCTTGCCCTTGTCTTCCCTTCTTGAGTCCCACTTCAAAAATTTGTCCCCAATGTTGAAATTGTTGGCCTTTGTTCTTCTATCAAAAATCTTTTTAATGTTGTCCTTCTTCTATAATGATTTGTTATAAACCTCCTCTCTGTTTTGCTGAAGATGAATGGTCTGATTTATTCTTCTGATCATGTCATTATCTTCATTTTGCAATTATTGAATCAAATTCATCACTGGTACACCAAGGCTAGTTGGAAAAATTTCATCAGTACCATACACAAGCTGGAAAGGTGACATACCAATAGATTTCTTTAAAGTCAATCTGTCAGCCCACAGTGCATGAACTAACTTTGTGTGCCACGACTTTTTGTTTTCCTCCAACAATTTCTTGATTATGTTCACTAAACTCTTGTTTGAGGATTCTGTAAGTCCATTACCTTGAGGGTAATAGGCCGTGGAATGCCCCAATGTTATCTAATATCTGTGATAGAATTCGACCATATTCTTTGATCCAAATGCTGCTGCATTATCAGTGATGATCTTGATAGGACAGCCAAATATGGAGTGAATGTCAGTCTCCATGAATTTTATAATAATAGAATCATTGGCCTGCCTACAAGGTATGGCTTCTATCCACTTAGTGAAATAGTCTGTGGCAGTGAGAATCCATCTATGCTGAGTAGAATATGGTGGATGGATTTCTCCTATGAAATCAAGTCCCCACTGTTGAAAAGGGGCTTCAACAATGATTGGATGCAGAGGTAGGGGTAGCAGTTTTCTTTTGCCTTCAAAAAGCTGACATTTATGACAGGCAATGATCATCTTGTGTATATCCAGAAATAGAGTAGGCCAATAGAAACCAGCCCTCAAAATTTTGTTGGATGTTGTCTTCCAGTACAAATGACCTCCACACTCTCGTTCATGGAACTCATGATTAACCTTCTCTGCATCATACTCAGGAAAACATTTAAGCAATACACCACTTGAATTTTTCCAATAAAGACATCTATCTATAATGCAATAGTTTACAGCCTTTAACTTTAGGAATCTTGCCTTTGTTTTTGTCAAACCAGGAGTTGTATTTAAATTAAGCAAAACATAAATAATATCAGCATACCAAGAGGAATTCATAAAATGGTCTTCAAAAATGGGAGTTTAGATTTCCTCTTGTTCATCCAAAGCATTAATCATATTAATATTGAGAACCTCAAAATTGGATTCAACCATTAATCTAGCTAGACCTTGGCCTTTGATGAGTTTAGTGGGCTTTATCTCTAAATCATATTCAAGAATGATAGCAATCCACTTAGCTCTCTTACCATCTGGGTCCTGTGTTAGAATGTCTTTCACGACTGAATTTGGCACAAAGGCATTGATGTGTGAGTGAAGGATGTATACTCTGAAGTATTTCAAAGCTTTGACCAAAGCAAAATCTTGCTTCTCCATAATGTTATATTTCAGAGGGGCATCCCTCAATGCCTTGCTAAAGAATGCAATAGGTTGCTCTTGTCCTTGTGGATTTTTCTGTAAAAGGACAACAGCTATGGTATGTTCTGATGCAAACGAAAAAATATAAAAATATTTTGAAAAATTAGGACTTATCAAAACCGGTGTTTTGGTTAACGCTTGTTTCACTAGCTCAAAGGACTTCTTTGCTTCCAAGGTCCATTTTACCCCTTGTTCCTTCTTCAACATGTTTGTGATATTTCTAAGAAACTCAGCCAAGTTGGGGATGAACCTTCTCAAAAAGTTAATCTTTCCAATGAAAGATTGCAACTCCTTGATGTTTCGAGGATGAGAGATTTGCAATATGACCTCAATCCTTTTGGGATCTATCTTAATACCCTCTTCTGAAATGATGTGCCCAAGAATTTTACCTTCTTGGAGCCCGAATAGTGTTTTATTAGGGTTTAAAGATATTCCAAACTTTTTGCATTTCTTGAAAACTTTTCTGAAGTGTTCTAAGTGCTCTTCATCTATTTTTGAAAACACAGTAACATCATCAAGGTATATAATGATGAAGTAGCCCAGTTCTTCCGAGAATGCTATGTCCATGGCTCTCTGAAAATTTTCTCCAGCATTCATTATACCAAAAGGCATTTTCACATACATGAAAGTGCCCCATGGTGTAGTAAAGGTTGTCTATAATTGATCAGCAGGGTAAACTAAGAATCTGATTGTACCCTGAGTAGCCATCAAGTAAAGAAATTCTTCTAGACCCTACCACCCTTTGTAAAATATGATCCATCTTAGGTAAAGGGTAGTTGTCCTTTAATGAAGCTTTGTTTAAGTCTCTAAAGTCTATACAAAGCCTGATCTCTCTATTTTTCTTCCTAACTGACACCAGATTAGACACCCACTCAGAATATCTAACAGGGACAATAATACCAGCTTCATACATTTTCTTGATTTCCTTATCAACCAAAGGCAGCTGAACAAGTTTTATTCTGCACAGTTTCTGTTTGAATGGTTTTTCGTTTTATTTGAGAGGGATTTTGTGCTGTATTATTTCAATGTCGTAGGATTTAAGATCTTCGTAACTCCATGCAAAAACATCAGAAAACTCTTTAAACAGGTCTATGTATCTGAGTTTAATGTGAGCTGGTAAAGTTTTAGACAGTTTTATCATTTTCGGTTTAAGTTCACTGCCTATATTTAATTCTTCCACTTCAGTCTCTACAGGTTCAAGTTTTGGCTTCCTGGCCACATCGTTAAAATAAAACAACTCTGCTAAAGGTGTCAGAACGTTTGGCAAACTTTCATCTTTAGAGTGCAAGGTTTCTAACTGCTCTGTTTCTAACTCTGCGTTCATCTCTATTTCATTTTCAAGTTTGCTAGATAACAGGTTTACATTAGCAAGTTTAGGAGACCTTTCTTCTTCATCAAGAAAATTTTCTTCACTAGGGCATTCGGTTTCATAATCTGAATCTGAACTTGGTAGTTCGAATTCGTCTCTGAACTGCATGACTTATTCTATTTGCGTGTCTTCGTCGAACACCTGCCAATATTTTTGTTATCAGGAATGGCTGGTCTAAATTTCATCTGAGTTGTGCAGTCTTTGGTTTCATACGGCATTAAGCATGTTCTAGCTGCAAAAGCTAAATTGTGGGCCGTAATATTTCTTTTTCTTGGGACAAAAATCAGTTTTGACTCCTCGAAAGTTTTTAAAAGGTCCATGACATCGTTTCGGTAGGCTCTAAGTCTGGGATGATTTGCGTTATACTCCCCATTGACTTGCCTAATGACTAACTCCAAATCCCCATACAAATTGATTCTCTTGGCTCCTAACTTTTTCAACAATCGTAAGCCTAAGAGAAGGGATTCATATTCTGCTATGTTATTGGAACACTGGAAGTTTAATCTACAGGAAACGCTTTATGTGTGGTTATTCTCAGTGTTGCATATCCAGACACCTGCACCAACGTTGGTCTTAGTGCAAGACCCATCGAAGTGCATACTCCATAGAGGACTAGTCTCGAGTTTATCATTTAGGTTACTATGCTCTTCAATAAGTGTGCTATCGAATTGTTCTTGGAGGTCAGCACACTGTTGAACTTGTTTTAACTCCTCAGATTTTTTATTGGGTTGAGGACTGATTTCTTGACTCTCAATGTTTAAAAGCAAAGGACACATGATTTGTAGCTCAAGACCTGTGTTTTGTTTGCTATATTTCACAGGTTCAGCAAACTGTTCTGACACTCCTACGTTATCTTCTTCCTCCTCTCTATCTGTCATTAAATCAGACAAGGTCACTTGTTCACTAAGAGTTTCATCATTGAAAAGGATAAATGAATCCAGGCCTGTGTTTACAGAATAAAGGGGAGAGTTCTGTGGTCTGTCTTAGCTTGTAACTGTGTATTGCATATGGGACTCCCTGTAAATTCTTCTGGTCTGATTGAAAACAGGGATGGTCGCATAGGTCATGTCCATCTACATAGTTCCTTGTAACTTAGCTCCCCAAGATCTTGATAATAGCATTCCATACTTTGGGGGCACATTAGCCACAAAAATATCCATGACTAAAGATTTGGCTAGAATTTGAGCTAAGTTAACACAGAGGTCTTTGATTAATCCTAAACATTTTACTCTACTGGAGTCAAAGGAGTAAAGGTCTTTGTAAGGTCTGGTGATTTCAAGGCCTAGGATTTCCATGACAGCTTTGGGCATTAAATTTTGAGAGGCACCTGAATCATGCATAGCGTTATGTAGAATCTTGTCATGAACATTTAAACTTACATAAAAGGGAGGAACAGGTCCTTCTTGATATCTACCTTCAATATTAGGACCAAAAATGAGCTCTGGCTGGTCATCGTTAAGATTGATTGTGTCATTATGGTCTTCTATGTTTAAAGCCTTCAAAATTTGGGTTCTATATACATTCTAGGCAGCTAACTTAGGCAAGGGAACAGAGATTTTGATCTTTGAAATTTCCTTCTCTAGGCTGAAAGGAATTTGGTTCTTTGAAGAACTTGTCTCAACCTTACTAACTGCTAGTCTATTAGCAACATTAGCTTGCTGATTTGTTCTATTTACATTTGAAAAAATGGATTTAATAGGAGTACTAGCTGAAGTGTTAGTAATACTAATGTCTGCACTATGTTTTTCATTGTTTTGAGTGCCTTTTTCTTTACCATTATCAGAATTCACAACTGTTGTTTTGTCCTTTTGTTTGACAACTTTAGGCTTGGTTGCAGTGTTTTTTTGTGAAGATTTGTCAAATTTTTTGGTGTTGGGAGTTTGTTGACTGGTTTTTATTCTAGGGTCATATTGTCTTTGAGATTCTATGATGACATTTTCCATGTCTTGATAATAACTTTAATCATGATCTCTTTTGTCATCATAAGGTGTGTATAGACATTGTTTTCTATCATAATGAACCTCAAAGTCACCATTATCTACCCCCAACATGTTGATATCATCTTCCTATGTTATTTCATCTATTTCCTCAACCTCACTTACATAGTTTTTATGAAAGGGAGGAGCGATCTGTTGATCATCTTCCCTAGGTCTGTTTGGAGGTTGGTTCCTTCTAAAATTTTGATTCTAGTTCTAATTTCTATTTTGAGGAGCATTTTTTTTTTGGCTTGCTTGTGCTCTCTTAATTATGCTCATATCTTTCATCATCTCTTCCATCATTCTCTCCATCTTTGAGTTGGAGGTAGAAGGTGTGTTTTCCTCTCTAAAAGAGACTCTCTTCTCATTTTTCATTCTTGCTTTCTTCTCCATTAAGTTTACTTCCACAACAAGAGCTCCTTTTTTCATCTCTTCAAGAGTTGCAGGATCTCTCTCTCTCAGTTGATAGGCCATCTCAGGGTCGAACCCTTCAGGAAACTTGTTTAAAGTTGAGCCTTGTGGAGGTTTTAGATCTAGGGAAAGGGCATTATACACATTGTTAAATCCGGTGCAATAAGCTTGCACACTTTCCCCGGTGTTCCTATGGAGGTTCTTGTAATCAGAAAGGACTTGGAGAGGATTCTTCTTTACTTCCCATTTGTTTGAGAATTTCTGATGGAAGGCTTGGAGATCATTGATACTATGGGGTGTTAATCCTTTGAACCATTTTTTTAATTCTCCCCCTATACTTTGAGAAAATAATCTAAGTTTGACAAAATAATCATCAATTTCATTTCTGTCAAAGTAGTCATTCATCTTATCCACACGTTGTGATGCAGTTGTAGCATTACTAGCATCATACAATGGAATTTTGGACTAATAGTCCTGTGGAAGATTGACTAATGGTATAGGAAGGACTAAGGGAGCAGACCATGTTTCCATGATATGTGGTGGGGGTGGATTCACAAGAGGTGGATTAACAAAAGGAAAAGTGGGATGAAGTGGAGTGGTTTGGACATTGAATGGAGGATGAAGGGATGTGGATGGAACAGCAATAGATTGCTGAGCTGATATTGGATGAGAGACACCTAAATTTTGAAGGAAATGTAAATCAGGAGGTGTTGTTTCCCTACTACCAGGATTTTCACTTGTTTTAGGAGATGAAAGTGAAGACTTGAAATCTAACTGATCTAAATCATCAAGAGACCTAGTTCTAAAGGGATTTACTAAGTCAACTTGTGATTGTTGTAGAGCTGAAATATTTTTTGGAACTGAATTAGCTCTCAAGGGTGATCTGAAAACAGTTGATAATTTAATCCTAGGAGACTTCCGAAGGATACTTTCTGGGTTATCACCTATCTCAGGTGGATCAGGGTTAGGATAGGCTCTAGTGTGAATCTTTCTAGGAGCCACTATGCTTTGTTTTTCAGACCCAAATTAACCAGAAAAGTTCAACCAGGTATGACAATCTTTAAAAGGTCAACTAATCTGTTTACACAAATTTTAATCCTACAGTCCTCTAACTGAGTTTGAATGATATTATAATGATAAGGGTTCTTCCCAGTGGATTCTTAAGGTCTGTTGAGGGTTGTGGAGTCACCAAGTGGAATTTTTTCGCTCTTTTTTAGAGGTAAAATATTTAATGGTCCACTACCATGTTTATTGGATACCAATCTGAAATATTTTTTGGGTTTTCTGAGTTATTTTTCAGTTGTGTGGTTTCTAAGAATGTCTTAACTCTGTTTCAAAACTTAGCTACGGTTATGAGACAAAGAAGGTCTACTCTTATGGCTAAGCCAACTGATATTTCAAGGTTAGACAAACTCTTATGAGAATCCTAGGTTTTACCTAGTTTGTCACTGATTCAAACAAGTTTCATCATGATTACCATGTGTTTGGTAGTGCTTGAAAAGGTTGCTTTTTACTCACAAGGTTTTATGAAATTTTAAGGGAACCTAAGATGAAAATTCGACTCAGTCCCCAGTGGAGTCACCAGAAATGTTATGAATCTGTAATTAGCAAGATTGGAAAAAGTCCAATCACATAAACAACATTATTTCAACCACTTTGGGATTCTAGGATCTAGCCCTCCTGAATCCGGAGAGGGATCTCTCCAATAAGTGCAAAGATGGATTTTTCTTTGAAGTTTATAGTGATGATATTAGGCTAGTTATGAAGGCCGAGGGTTTTTTTTGTTTTTGGATGGTTGAGCATGACTATTGTTTAAGGGGAAAGTTCTAAATGCAAAGAGTTTCAAAGGTGTGAAGTTGCAAGCAAATAGAACAAGCTTTGGCCAAGAAGATAGATAATTGCAGGTTTTAGTCCATTGGGCTATGGAGTCATAATAGGATTTAATTGAAATAATCAGGTTCAAGAGTGGTCCATGGGGCAAGTCATCTATGTCTAAGTATCTCTTCAAAGTTTGATTTATGGAATGAAATGAAACAATAAGAAGGGGAATTAAACAGATGAAGAACAAAGTGCAGCCCAGGATCTGGTAAGTACTTTGAAACTGGCCAGCCTTTGAAAAACACTTAAGAAAGACATAAAATAAATCCAAGATCTGGTAATTAATTCGAAACTAGCCAGCCTTTGATATACATTCAATAGAAAAACATTTAAAAACTGAGGGAAAACTTGTAAGGTAGCTGTTGGAGTAGAAACTAGTGGGTCGGGCTCACCACAAATCCTCTCCTAGCTCTGCTTTACTGGGTTACTTTCAAGACAAACACAAAGATGACACAGAATGGCCTAAGATCTGGTAAGTACTTTGAAACTAGCCAGCTTTTGACACATTCCAAGTGAAACTTTCAGACGGTCTTTTGGGATAAAACTAGGACCAGGGCTCACTATATCTTCCTTAGTTCATCTCTACTTAACATGTACTGAAAATAACTTTTAACAATAACAATTAGGTAAGGCAGTAGGACGAGGGAATGCCAGCATTCCTAAGCTTAAACTGAATTAAATCATTCCTAAATATCAAAAGTTGGAAGAAAACATATAGATAAAGATTTTCAGTCAGAGAAGGGTACTGATATATAGTAGATTCTAACTCTATGCATGTTTTTCTTTATAAGAGAAGATGAATACAGTGAAAACAGAAACAAAATAACGAGTTACAATGAGAAAAACATCACTGTCAACATAGACCAGGATCCCATAAATCAGCTTGTATTGATGCTCCAAACCAGTTACAGCTTTAAGTCCAATGCTTTAGTTTAGAAATCATCTACACTTCCCAGACTAACTTATCTATTCATAAGCAAAGCTTCAAGAGCCAGTGAACACTATTTACAGGCAGAAGTCTCATGCTCAATTACATTTCAAATTTCAGAAACCAACCCCTCTCTCATCTTCTCCAGTAGTATTTATAGAATAATGAGGAGGTGAGATCTGATAAAAGATCTCCAAAGACAATTAATACAGTCTTAATGGCTTCTCGGCCTTTAGGGGGTTTGATGAATAATTTTACAGATGTTTTCTGTCTATATTAATGTTTTTCATTTAAGATTAATCTCGGTGGAAGCTCTTTTTTACTTTTGAGGCTCTCTGTTATGTTAAAGTAACTCTGCTGATATTTTTTCATTAAGTTTATTTGCAGAACTAACTCTCTAGCTGCGTTGAGGAAAATATCTGATCTTGATCAATAACTTCGGCCTCTATTTGAATGCTTTGAGGCACAGCTGACACTGTGGTAGCTGGGAGGAATCAATTTTCCTAAGATGTGGCGGTGGAGGCCTTCTGTCTTATAAACACTTAGGATTTTCTTTTAACTGTGTCTTAATTGGGAGGATTAGGCTTTTGGTAATCAATCTTAGCCGTAATCCCCCATAAATTTTTCTTTAATCTTCCATTATGGTGCATTTTGTCTTCAACACTGATACTCTTTGATTTTTCATTCATTTACTGTGTTCCATTGGTGTGCAGTGTTGCGCAGGGCTCATGAGGCATCAATGCCTTTGAATCATTGACGAGACGTGAAAATTTTCACCCATGGATCACTTCCTTTTTAAAGAATCTAAGGCGTGAGAATTTAAACCCAGCCTTCAGCTTTTTCCTTCGGCACAATAGAAAAACCATTTAATCACCCTTACCAAATAATATATCCGAACTTCAAAAATTTTGATAAAATGAAATTTTATAACCATTTCGGGTCACAAAAGGGACTTGTTGACGTCAGGGTGTTTGTGACCCGAAATTTTTATGAAATCTGCCATATAAAGTTCCTCAGGTCCGTTTTGGGGCCTGCCGACGTCAATCCAAGTGTGACCCAAAAAATTTATGAAATCCTCCTTATAAAGCTCCCCAGGTCTGGATTTCACGACCATGCGAGCAACCAAATAAGACCCGCTCCAATCCGTTGCTGCCGCATGGATGCTGACTAGGCGTTGGGACCACCAGTTCTGTGGGACTGCTAACTGTTGTCGTGGCCGTGGGGACCAGGGCAACTGATTTTGGGCCATCGATATACAGATCAAATCGATGGTGGAGATGTTTTGATAAATGCGTCGTACCTTAGTTCATCCCCCGAGCTCCTTTTGAGTGCGATCACCATCCGATGAGTCGGCCTCAGATCGGACGGCATACATCAATATCGTGTTGAGTCCATAGTCGATATTTAATGCGCGGGGAGGGCGGTATCTCCAAACTGCTTAAGGCCACATGTCAGCTCCTAGCATCTATCGCACTCGAATTGGAAATACCGCTTACCCCACAAAGGCGGTGCGATCAAAACTACTCCGGTTTTGTATAGTGATTGACCGTGGGGTTAACCCGGGGTTAACACCCTGCTTGCTACTCACTCCGGACCATTAAACTCCAGGTTCAAACCTAGGACTCTTTAATATGATGGAAAATCATTCAAACACCTGCACAATACAGAAACTACATTATAAAATCCTGCGTTATTTGGTTTCACTGCTTCAGAGGGTGTGGGGAGGAGCATGGCTGTTGGATTGCGCGATCGGGCCATCGCAATCGGAGGTGAGGGAAAACATTAAAAATTCTCCTCATGAGTTACTCCAATGTGATAAGTGCTCGAGACCTTAGCACTTGTTTCTAGTGCTCGGGCACATGGAGGGGAGATGGTTTGGGTTTTTAGCCCAAAGGGGCTTAAACCCATAGTCAAAATACTTGTTTTTTAGGACATTTCCAAGATGTTTAGATGGATTTTGGGGGTTTTGATATAGTTCAAAACGAGTTTTAAACTAGGTAAAAAATGATTTTCATGAATGGAAGAAGGGGAATCATAAAAATAGAGTTTTATGGAGGAAAAAGGGGAACAAAATGGAGGTTAGTTTTTCAAGTGAGGAAAGGGAAAAAAAGGTGATCTTGCAGTAGTTTCTTCTCATGAAATTAGCAGAATTCCAGAGTGTAAAATGGGCACCGTAGGGAAGATTTGGACAGAGGCATGAGGCCTTCAAGGGTCTTCAAGAGATAACACTTTTTGCAATAAAATTTGTTCCATGAAGGCTCCAAAAAATGATTTAGCCACCGTTGGTATAACAATTTTTTTATAGGTGGCTAACATAATCTTAAAGGAAAAACACTTAAGATTTAAACACATAACTAGGCCTAAGGTCAGAGAAGAACTTTGAACCTTCAATGCTTCAACACTATTTCAAGAGATCTTTGAAAGGCCAATCTGTTTGAAAGGGACCCCAGTGGAAAAGGCTTACACTAAATCCCCGATATCCCAATTCTTCCGGCTTACACCCAACAAGAACAACTATGCAGCATACCCCGAATTCACACATCAGCAAGAATGGATTGGACCAACATCTTTAACTAGTTAAATTACATGAATTTTCTCTTAGATTCACTATCAGCAAAAAAAAATCAAGGATAAGAAAATCAGTGGGCATTAAGGTACCATGCAGGGGTATATCTTAAGCCTAGTTTACTGATTCTTATCGGAGAATAAATCAACAACATGAATAATGTAAATAGACAATGTAATAAGAGAAACATCACCTGTAATATAGACCAGGATCCTATGAAATTTGCTTGATTAATGGATGTGCAAAACCAATCACATACACTGAGCTCAATGGCTTGATACAGTCCAAAATTCTCCTCCCAGCCTACTACATTACAAACTACTAAGCTTCTTTCCTTCAAGAACTGTTCTAATAGTTGTATGAATCCCTACAACTGCAACTACAACAACCACCCAATATGTTCTTTGAGGATTCTTATAGGAGAATGAATAATAGCAGGAGTAGGTGTGAATTTAATGGATTCATTAAGACGTATCCATGCCCACTCTGCTTAATAGCTCTGTGTTGTACTCTGTAGTCTGGTTTGGAGTCTTTGTTAGGTCGATATTAACCATCAGATGTTTTCTTTAAAGTCGTTTCTAGTTGTAAGGCACTCTGTTCTGCCTTCTTAAACAAGTAAGGTGACTAAAGGTCTTCTAGGTTTCCATGCTTCCATTATTGTTGTCCTAACAGTCTTTGGAAGCTTTCTGTCAGTGAAATGGCCTTTAGGAACTCGATGAGGCATGGAGACTTTCTGTAGGAAGGTATACTTTCTGAGAAAATACGTTCTGCTGACATGAACACAGATATGGCTTGCTTCATGTGCAATGATCTTCAGTCTGCATCTTTATCCTTTGAATATGGGATCACAATCGTTGATCTTCAATATTAAGCGGTAATCCCTTTAATCTACCTCTGCTGTTTCACTTGGCCGCTACTGTGAAATTCACTCTACAATTACAGTCACAGTGACTGTGATTGTGGAAAATAGAGTCAATTAACTGCTCCGTATACCCTGCACAATGAAATGAACAAGTTATAAAATTCAGGGGAGGTGGAAGAAATGTTGTGGAGGCCATGGAGGAATGGTGGCACAACCGTGGAAATAGTGGCGGTAGTGGAGGAAATGGTGAAAAAACTAGTGAAAATCACTGCAAAATGTTGAAGAACGGGATTGGTGAAATTTTGGTGTAACGAAAGTCGCATGCCGTCAGATTAGATGGACATATGGGATCAACGGTCAGGATTCACGAACGGTGGTGTTAACACGAAGTAAGGCGTAGAAATACATTTTTGTGTAAAACCCAAGGTTTTAAGGTTCGAGCGAATTACAAAGGGAATCATGGGAAATGAATGAAGTGAGGCCTTTAATGATGGGACCCAGCTAGGGCGGAGGGCGATTAGATATGGGTCGTTGGATCGCAGGAGGCGATCAATGGTGGGGATCATCTAATGAGGTTCTGTGATCGCACGATGAACAAATATGAATGCAATGTGATATGTGATGAGGTTCGTTGATCAGAATAGATCTATGGCCGAGATCATGTGGAAGAAAATCCATGAGCAGAAGTGGGGAAGTGGTTTTCCAAGAAAAGCCGTTGGTTTCGTGCGGTGAAAAGAGGGGAAAGCTGTTTTCATTTTTTGAACGCAATATAGGTCTTCGGCTGACATGTGGTGTTAAAAAACTGCCTATATCGCGTACGTTTGAACTGTTAACGTTCGAAGGAGGAAACAACGTGATATTGATGTGGGCTGTTGGATCTGGGGCTGTGAGATCCGAAGGTGATGGACGAACGTGATACGATGAAAGTTCATGGTCAGTAAGGTGGGGTCAAGCGGACGGTGGTTTCATTGTGGGCCGTTCGATCTAGGCGATGAACGGTCAAGATATTGCAGAGGGGAAATGCAGGGGGAGGATGCAATTAGTGGTTGGGAGTAATCTGAACCATCAGATCAGAAGAGATGGACGACTGTAATCTAATCGGAGGGAGAGCGATGGAAGGGCCAAAACTCCGATGGGCGATGGAGAGATTGCATCTGGACCATTGGATCGGTGAAAGATCGACGGTCAAGATTGGATCGGGAGTGACCAATCAGGGGAATAGGGGTGGAATGAGGAGAAATTTGGGCCATAGGATCATCATGGACAGATGGCTCAGATTCAATCGGGGGATCGCAATCGGGGATATGAAGAGCTCGTGATTGGCACAATGAAAAGCTCTGATGATGTGATGACCGTCGGATTTGAACGTGAATCGACGGTGGAGATTACCATCAGGAGTTTTACATAGGAATTTTATGGGCATGATGAAACAGGTGATGACCGTTAGATCTATTAAGATCAACGGTGGAGATCGCTCCCAAGACCAAAAGAACTAAACACCATCGCATCGAGAGAAATCAAACTTAACAGGTAAAACACGCTTCTGACATCTTCCGATTCCAATAAGCGTCATATGCTTTAGATCTTGGTTTTAGTGCTCGGGTGCATGGAGGGAAGTGGTTAAGGGGCTGGCCAAAAAGGGGCTAAGCCTTTATATGATAAATATGGGTTTTGGGCTTAAAAATAGAGTTTTTAAGGCTAAAAAGAGGCTTTCGGTAGAGGGAAAAATGGATTTTTAAGCCAAACAAAGGGTATTTGAAAGGTTTAAAAGGGGATTTAGGATGATTGAAAAGGTTTAAAAGGGAATTTGGGGGACTTCTCAGAAGGGAAAATTTAATTAAAACATAGGTTTAGTGGGAATGAAATAGGGGGAAAAGGGGCCTTTTTGGGAATTTTCTTCACAGAAACAGAGAGGATTTTTAACTAGAAACAGAAGTGAGGATTTATCAAAGGAAAAAGGCACAGGGAGGCTTCAATTATGATGTTTTTTTAGAAGTAATGCATTCCTTGAAGGCTCAAAAACATTTTAGCCCCCTATTTTCTTGTCAAAAAATTCATAGGGGGCTAACAGGCTCCAAAGTTGGTTTGATGTCACCCTGTCATTTGGCTTGCCAATTTTCCAAATCATGGGACCCTAACATAATGGCGATCATGGTGGGACCTTTTTCGTTAGTGACAAACTAAGTATACCTTAGAAATTCAGAAATCTCTCAACCTAGAAGTATTATCAAAGAGTAGAATCTAGTTGTCTCACCATCCTAGCAAAATGATGACCCAACTATAGGACACTCTTACAAACCTTAGGGCTACATAAAACTCATAAAACCCCAAAAACATCCCTAGATTGGCTTTTTATCAGTATTGGTGGTGGACCATACACATATCTCTAAAAAAAAACTAAAAACATCCACTTGGCGACCCCACTAGCCTCTAGTAGGCCTATTACTCCACTAGTCCTTATAATCTCTCCTAGGAATGCATTAAGCAATCCAAATCATGTTGATGGTGGACAGAAAAGTTCAAATCTTCCACCTGGTGACTCCATAACCCTCAATAGACCAAAAGACTCCACTGGTAAAGAAATTTAGACTGGTTGAAAGGACAGAGTAACTCTTTCTGGTAAACCAAGATGGATCCAAGCGACAACACAATAGAAAAGTTGGAAAAATTGGTATATATGTTTAGCAAACTGGTGCCTCGTCTTGATAGGAAGAGAGAAAGACAAAAATTTAAGGTTAACACTGCTTATTCAAACCAACCTACACTTATTTCTCGAGATGAACACACTCAACTATTACAAGACAAGAGTAACAAACAAAATGTGCCTAATAAGAAAGTTGCAAATAAGAAGATAGAGGAACGCTCTAAAGAATCTATCAGCCATCTTGAAATCACAAAATCTGGAAAGAAAGAAAAAACAAAACCTATAGGATCTCTACCTTTATGCTTTGAGTCATTTGAGTTCATACGAGCAAATTGGCCTCCTGGAAATCTATCAGAAGCAACTCATGAATCCCATGCTTATTGTCCCGAAAATCAAGAATATTTGACTGAGGATGAAATCAAATCTGAAATGGAAGAAGAATCAAAACCTTTAGGATCTCTAATTCATTCCAGATTTTGAAAGAAAATTTGCATCCTAAATATCTCTTAGCATTTATTTAGGAAACCCCTGCTCAAGTTAACTCTCACATAAATCAAGAAAAGATGGTTGAAGATGAAATAGAATCTAAAATGGAAGAAAAAAAAAAACCTACAGGATCTCTACCTTTATTCTTTGAGTCATTTGAGTTCATACGAGCAAATTGGCCTCCTGAAAATCTATCAGAAGAAACTCATGAATTACATGTTAACTATCCTCAACATCACAAAGAATTGGTTGAAGATTAAAACAATCAAGAAATGAAAATAACCTACAGGATATCTCTAAAGGCATAAGTGATGATTCATCATCTCTCATAGGTGAAGCCCAAAAAGACATTCATCCTCCAAATCAGCTTTCCCAAGAGAAAGAGGATTATTGTAGTTATATCCAAAGAGAGATAAAAATGCCTCCCTTTTTAACTAAAGAGGAGATAGATCAACTTATAAACATGCAAACAACCTCTAAAACTTCATATGAACAAAAAATTTCTGATCTTTCTCCTGCTAACCTTGCATACCATAATTTAAAAAATAGATTTGTAAATCAATTTGAAGATAAACAATCTGATAGTCCAATATGCATGGCTGGTGACATTACTTACATTGATGATTCTCCAAGGTTTGATCAATATATTGATGATTATGATATCCAAGCAGAAGCTAGCCTTACAGAGCCATCAAAGGTTGATGTGTGGGATGAAGTTCACTGTCATCATATTGAAAGCATCAATCAGCCAAGACAGGTCACCTATGGCACTGATGAGGAGAGCCTTGAGAGTTTTGAAGTAAGTGAAGAGTCTCTGACTCTTTGCTCTACTTCACTTCAGTCCATCAGAAATAACATTCACATAATTGGAAATCAACAGTCTTTCAGCTTTGATGATGAGGTTGAGGAATATGATGAGATTCTTGAGCAAGTTATCAATAAGAAGCCTTCTCCTGTAATGGTTGAGGAAATCATTTTGGACATGGAATCCTCCTTAACTCCAGATTTGCAACCACCATGTTCGATTGAGTTACAAATTGTAGATGAAGAAATAGAGGTTTATAAACACATGAGAGTTGTCACACTATCCTTTCAAGAGGATTTACTGCCAAAGTGTATCCCTACTCATCAACATGATGACCTTCACATAGTTTTCAATCCACTTAATCAAAACACATCAGCTTGCAAAGAAGATTACACTACAATATATGATGAGTCTGACAGTTCAAGTGATCATGAGCAAGGGGAAGAGTTTCTTTACCAAGAGAGTCCCAAATATAGCCAAGTGGAAGAAAGAGTAGTCTTTAATGAAGCCTATATATCGAATCCTCTAGATCAGGTATTATTCCAAGATCCATTTGTTGTTTTCCTTGAGAAATCTGAAGGAGTAGTGTTTTCTGCCCAGAACATTCTGTTGCAAAGAGTGAGAAAAATTTTAGGCACTACTGTTCGAAAACAAGAAAAGTGGAAGTGGCCTTTTCATTTCTTCAACACTCTAAAAAAGCTTAAACTAAATCCCTCATGGAATCATCTACTTGATTGGCTTTGTTGGAAAAGATATTTCACTAAATGAATGTATATTGTGTATAGTTTAGATTAGGATAGATAGATAGGTGTGGAAAATAAGCTCAGCCTTGTGAGCATATTTTTTCTAGATTGTTTGAAGAAATGAATCCAAAATAGAAAATACAAAAACAATATAAAAGTAGAAAAAGAGGGCAGATTCTAAAAATAGCAAAAATCCCCATGTTCAAAAAAGAGTCATGCTAAAAGTGTGCAAGTCTAAATGTCACTACTAGTGCTCAAAGGATGTCTTGTTCAGTTATCTAGCCTAATCATAAATAAATATGTTTTAAATTTATTGTTGATAAGTTACTTAAAGAAGGGATAGTCAAATTGTGTAAGCTTGACTTGTCAAACACAGTAGATTAGGAAAAGATACTAGTTCCACACGCTCAAAACAGACCAAAGAGGGAAACAGGGATGAAAAACAAACTATGTATCCTAGCCCTTATTTTTCTAAATATTATTTCCATGCAAAATAATATTTGTGTGCAGCTTGTCTTTTATGCCACAAATACATGACAAATCAGACTGTCTAATCCTGATTTGGTCATTTTTCAATTTCATGTTATAGTTTAGTGAAATCAAATCCTGTCAAACAGCTTAATCTTGAAATTCGATCGTAGTATAGGTAGAGAATCAAAAGATTTCATCAGTTTAATCTAAACTCCCGGCAGATATAAGTGTAGAATTAGATAGTGTCTTTTTAAAAAATATCATTTCAAAGGGTTGCTAATCCAAATGCACCTAAAAGAAGAAAAAATGTTAGGAACTATAGCTAGGTAGGTAGAGATGACTTTGATGCTAATAATGCTGTCAAATTTGAGAAATAGCACCAAGAAAGAAAGAAATTTGCGCAAATGGATAAGGCACTAGTCTTCATAAGCCAAAGATCTGCAATTCTGGACACCTCCTAAAAATTAGCTGCCCTCCCCAAATGGAGCCACTGTTAATCATCAGTATTTTTGCCTGTTATTGATGACTAGTTTCCTTAGCTGAGTTTTCTAGAAGCTAATCTCCAAACTGTCAAATCTGTCATCTATAAAACACCCCAGAACAATTTTTTTCCCCCTACCCCTTCGGGTCAGTCTATGATGAGAAAAAAACAATTTGTCAAGTCCTATCTGGTTTCAGCAAAATAACCCTATCCATAGTTGTCATAGCTTAAAGTTATATGTTGTCATTTACCCTTATTCCTCAAGCCATTCATTATCCCACTGATGAAAAATTCTCTGCAAACCCTATCTCTGGTCATCTGTCATTTGAAAATATAATCATACCCAAGAAACACTCAGAATATGTCAAAATTTCCCCTAAGTTAGATAGTGGTGTTTAGGGAGTCTTTTCCTTGGCAAAAATATCCTGAGCCAAAAGCCTCTAATCAGTACCAATCAACCCTGAATTAGTTACTATTCTGCAAAACAAGTCTTGTTTCATCCATAGGTCGCACACCACTAAGAGGTTACTGTGTCTCATGTCAGAATAAATTCACAAAGATTCAGATCAGGAAAAGATAAGGTTGTTCAATATTTGATGAAGTATGCTTCACTCAGGAGCAGTCTCCTTGAAACACCAAGAGAGCACTCCAAGGTTCAAATTCATATGTTTTTACATCTCTATAGGGGTGTGATTGTAATAATGATCAATGTGAAAAAGAGAAAAAGGACAAGGTCAAAAGGATTCTTCATGCTGAGTTATTTTTCCATCAGTAAAACAAATGAAATACAGTAAGTAAAGGGCTACCAACAGGTATGGTTTGAAAGCCAAAGTTGCCTAAAAAACAGAGAGCAACCTCCAAGTCATATGAATGCAAAGGGTTGATGTTATGTTGATCAGCAGTCTTTTCAGAACCTCCTCCAAAAATGAATTTCAACATGCCTCTGCAAACACAGTCAAGGGAATTTAGTCAACTATGTCTAGCAAACAACTACTCTACATATACAAGTCATATGATTTATGGTCTAAAAGTTCACAGGAATATTTTACAAAGAATACATATCTCAGAACATATCTCATAAAGCAAATTTTTTCCTATTTGACATGATACCAGGCAGAGACATATGATTTTCAAAATGGTGATACAGTTTTGAAATAAATGAAATGACATATCTACAGTGAGAACCTCCTCCAGTAAAAGAGCAGAGGGTTGAAAGCACAGTAAGAACCTCCTCCAGAAAAAGAGTAGATGGTTGGGAACATAATATAACCTCCTTCATTTAAAAGCAGAGGGTTAAAGTGTGTCAAGTGATTTCATAAATCGTGAGTCACCTCCTTCCAAGAGATGAACAAAAGATGAATCACCTTACTTCAAAAACAATGGATACATGGTGTTTTCAAAAGGACTGCAATAGCATTGTTTCTATGAGTTTCTTTCAGATGATGGGTATTATAGAATTTCAAAGTAATACAGTGTTGAAGGCAGTGATATCCCTATAAGAAGTAGAAAATATACTTGGAGGGCAGCTGTTGAAAGGTCTAGGACTATGTCAGAGCTTGCACTTCAGTTTGGTATCTTAATGCTTATATCAAATGGAAGGATCTTGTATATCCACAAGATTATTACCCTAATAGTAAAGTTGTTGACAAATAGAGTGCTTCTTTTAGAAATGCTACCTTTTGTGAGAAAAAATATGAAAGTGGTTTCCTTCACAGAGAAACAGAAAGTCAACTCCCCGAGGAGTTACACAGTGAAACAGTTCATGCAAAAGGAAAAAAGGTTAGGAAAAACTTGAACATAAATTCAAGTTTCCTCTTCAAAAAACACAAACTGATAAACATTAAAAAGTTTTCAAATTTTGAAATAGGGGAGAATACTTTGTTTTTTTCTTTTAAACAAAACCTTATAATTCTAAAGGCATAAACCAAACATGCATTAGCATTCTCACCAAAGAAAGAAGAAATTTTGAGTGATTGTGAAGAAATTTTGAGCGATTGTGAAGAAATTTCGAGCTTAGTTTCAGCGTGGCATGCCTGTATACACGCGCGGAACGCCTGTAGGAAGACTCAGTGTATTTTCATAAGGAGCGCAGCGTGCCTGTAGCACTGCACGGCGCATCTATGCCCGGCGCCCAGGGCCGACCCGACAAGCCTCTGCGCGGTGCGTTTACGCGTTCAGAGCCCACCATCAACCAGGTTTGAACATGCTCACTTGCACACTGCACCAACACTTAAAAGGCCTCAAAAACACATATTTCAAGGTATTCCCTCGCCTCTTAGTCAATTTTTGAGTTAAAAGGAGGTTTTCTTGTGCTATGAAATAGTGAAATATTTGTGCAGTCTCCAATAGAAAACAAAGTTTGTGAAGGTCTCAAATCAGTTTAAAGAGCCATCTTGAAAAAAATTTCAAAGAGCACTATGTTTGTTAAATAAAAAAGGAAATAGTAATTAGAGGATAGGGTGTTTGTCTTCTTAAAATAGGTTTTTCTTTTTGTGGATAGCAAAGAATGAAAAACAAAGATTGAAGGTGAAGAAACTTTGTGTCAAAATCAAAAGACATTTGTCTCCAAAATCCACAAACAGACCATGTCAAAGACCTCATTTCTCAAATACAAATACTGAAGAGGTGAAATTGTGTTCATTCAACCAATACGTGTTTGTTGAACTCAAAGAAAAACAATGATCATTAAGGGGAGACAAAGTTGTTTTGAAAGACCTATTACTCAGTGACAAGGAGACTGTCTTTTGTTTTAGAGAAACAATAATCATCAAAGCAGAACAGTTTGTTCAAAGGGAAAGCGCAATGTTTTCAAGAGTGTACTCTTTTCTTAGAGATAAATGAGGATAGTGACTAGAGGATAAATATTTTTTTAGTTGAGATAAGTCATTTAAAACATTGATTTCAGGGGGTGCCATGTTATCATAACCACAGAAAAACAGACTTTGTGAAAAGTCTCATAATCAGTTTGAAGGAGTATTTAAAAGGTGTTTTCAATAAGTCCCTTTTGTCTCTAATAACCATAGAGAGATAGTGAAAGGGAGGAGGGTTGATGTGCCAATTTGAAAGTATTTTTTATGCTATGAAATAGCTAATAATACACACAGTTGCTAGAAGAAAAAGTAGATTTTTGTAAAGGTCTTTCAAATCAGTTTGAAGAGATATCCTAACAGTGATTTTAGGGCACCATGTTGACTAAACCGAAGACAAAACAGTGATATCAAAAGGGTAGTGCTTGAGGGGAATAATCTTTGTAAAAAAAAAACAGATTTGTCTCCAAAAACCACAAGCAGATCTTGGCAAAGGCCTCCTAGCTCAAACACAATATTGAAGAGGTGACTTTGTTTTCATTCAACAAAATACTTGTTTGCTAAACTCAAAGAAGAACAGTGATTTGCAAAGAGGAAAAGGTGTGTTGGTTGAAAACGTATTTCAGTGATCACTTAATCAGTTTATCTTGGTAAGTCAAAGAAGAGAAATCTAAGCAAACTAGTGATGATGAGGAACAAGGAAAAGGGTCCAAACATGACAGTCATGAAGAAAGCAGTGACAAGGATAAACAAGATAGCCCTCAAGAAAGCAATGATGAGGGCAACCAAACACAAAACATAGAGCATGAAGGGAATTCTCCAAAGTATGTTCCAGCTACCTCTCCAAGGCAAGGGGCCGCAACTTCTTCGCCAAAGCTAAAATGCCAAACAACAAGAAAGAAAACAAAGAAAAACTCAAAATTTCCCTAAGAGAGCGCCTGGTGAAAAAAAGTGGAAAAGACACCTCTAGGGTTGGAATTTCGGCCCGAACTTCTACACATGTTTCTAAAAACCTTTAAGGGGTTTGCTCACCAAAATTGAGCACATTTTGACATGTTCTTGTTTTTTGACATTTTTGGGCCTAATTGCATAAAATCATGGGTGTCGCCATTTTTGTTTGGAGCATCCTCAGTTGTTGAGAGTGGTATAATTGGATGAATTAAATTATGGGGCATATACTTAGAAAATTTCAGATCAATTTGAATATGTTTTGGTCCCCCAAAGAGGCAAAAAACACTCACTTTTTCGACACTCTGCCCACATATCAGCGAAGGGCTAATTTTTGGTTTTTTCCACTCAGGTCAGTTTTTCACATACCTCCTGTGATCAGTTTGGGGAAAACCCAGTATTTTCAAAAACTAGACATCCATGGCTTTCCAACGAGGCATCACAGGCCCCTTTTTCACATCAGGAGGTCCTTCAAAAGTTTCCCACAAGACAGGGAGTTTTTTTCTGCTAATTTTCTGAAGCATTTTGGTGAAAAATGCAGTTTTCTGAAGTGGCTTTTCAAAATGTGCGTTTAGCCTTCTTTGGCCATTTCCAGTTGAGAAAAGACAAATTATTTTCCTTTTTTAGCATTTTTAAGATATTTTCATAGATATTTTGTGCCTTGGGCTTTGAAAAGCCTCAAGGACAAAATCAGATATTTGTAATGGGCCAATGGGCTTGCTAGTTGCTCTAGGAGGTTTTCCTTCTCTTATGCCTATTTATTCCAAGAGATTTCATTGTAAACCAGGCTGAAATTGATGATATAGAGCAATACATGATACTACAAGATTTGAAGAAAAACTTTGTCTCATGATGTGGATGATTTCTTGTTTGTCTTGGATGGTGGAAGAGGACTGTTTGTTGGATTCCTTGGCTTGGTAAATGGTATAGTGTTCCTATCTGTATGTTTTCCTTAGTTTATCATACATGTTTCCATGTTTCTTGCTTGATGTAGGTTAGTAAAGAATAGATTTGAGACATGCCCATGGAGGCACCTCAATTTTCCTAATTTTATTACAGCTTCTACGTTTTTCTTCCTTCTTAGTCATATCAAATAATTCTTAACTGCTCTTTGATCACTGAAGAAATTGTTGCTTGTTTCATTTATGGTTGTTATGCATGCTAGGTATGATTCACGGTACACCCTACTTACTCATGGCTAGTCAAAGCTCCATCTCTGAACACTCTCTTTGAATTATTGATTGTCTTAGTTTGAACCAAGGTGGTCTTGTTTCGATCTTGCCCTTTGCCTAAAAACTTTGCATTCTATTTTCAAAGTCCCCAATAGCTCAAAATAATATGATGTTCCCTCTTCATAAATTGAGTTTTTTTGTCTATCTTATTTTTTTTCCCCAAAGATATGAAGGTGATTTCCCAAAGTTGGAGGGTCTTATACTTCCATGCATCACTGGAATGTTTATTTTATGCATTTATCATTTTTAGTTTCATTCATAGAGACCAATGGTTAGCCCTAACTTATGAATGCTTGCTGATTAACTATTCATGTTTAAAATCTCTTTGTATTTCACAAACTTAGTTTCCATCCCATTTCATTCCACCTAAAATAATCCATTTTTACCTCGACCAAATCGGCCCTGCAATATACCTTCTCCACCCTTTGAGGCATTCTTGACCTTATCGACCCCATAGCCCAGTTGACCTGATATCTTGTTATCTATTTATCTTTTGATCAGTTCTTCCCTCAAAAACCTAAAACAAACCAAACACACTTAAGAACTAACCTAAAATCAGAAACATAGAAAGTAAACAAGTTCATATCCTTTGCAAAAATAGAGAGAGCCCTCTCTAATTCCGGGAAGGCTAGGTCCTTGGGCTCCAAAGTTGATTTGATCTTACCCTATCATTTGGCTTGACAATCTACCAAATCATGGGACCCTAAAAAGTTCTACCTAGCTCTTTGTTTCAAGATATTCAACACAGAGACCATCAGGCCCACTAGCAGCACAACACAGTGGAGAAGACCATTGAGGAACAAGCAGCTGAGGTAACCAAGGTATAGGCTGCGTGTGCCCTCGCCACCGCATAGCAGATGGAGCTAGAGAATTTAATTGGTATACTTTGTGCAGATTTTACGACTAAAATACCAACCACATCTACCCCCTGGGCCAAAATTGAAGGGTTGGTCGCGGCCTTAAGAGCTTCACAGGCAGAGATCCAGGTCTTAAAAACTCACATGGAACAGAAAATTTTCGACTTGCAGGCGAAATTGTAGCTAGAACCACCTTCAAAAGTCAGGGCCCAGTGAGATGCGCTGATTACAGCTACCATGAATGTGATCACAAGCCAAATTTCTCAAGGCACCGAATTACTGGACACAACAATGCAGCTCTGGACCAAGGTATAGAGGGATCCTCTCCTACGAGAAATTACTCAAACATTGTGCCAAAAGGAAGATGAGCTTGATCAGTTGGAGGCTACCTTGACTACACTGGTCCCTACCCAGCGCTTGGCACGACTGTGCACCAGCAAAACCCTCAGAGCCGACATGGATTCCCTTCTACAGCGGAAGTAGATGCTGAGTAATCATCTCCATCCATGGGCGGACGAGGCCCTCAATCTGTCCCACGATGTTGATGTTGTAGTGAAACAGTTGAACCAGACATTGGAGAGTGTCGCAGCCACTACCGAAGGCCCAACTTCACAGAAATTGGTAGAGATACCTCAGACTACTACTGTGCAAAGTGAAGGGGTGTTGCCCCCACTAGTCGATGCAGTCAAGCGGCTTCAGGCGAAAATGGAGGACCCACGCCCACCGTGACTCAGGACGAGTCACAAGATTGTGTTGGGGGACTGTTGGAACAGGGTCCCCTAGAAGTTGTGATTTTTTATAAGTTGTGTATATTTCAGTCTTAATTAGGCTAACGTAGGGGTTTTGTGGTGGGTCAAAACCCCTAACGTATTGTAACGGGTCAAGGGTAGACCAAGAGTCCGCAAACCATGGTTTACGGTTCGTTGGATGCATAGGCTAAATCGGTATAAGTAGATGAACCTTTTTTGAGTCATAGGAAGAAGAGAATATAGATTGATGATATTTGCGAGGTGTTAGATTTGTTTGGGTTGATAGGAAAAGGACTCTTACTGGCTGTGTGCTCGGAGATCCTCAGTCCTGCTGTGTGCAGACCCTGCTAGTTGTGTATGCAGGATGTGTTGAATTATATTTGGGTTTTGGATATTAATATATTCGAATCTGGTTAGAGTATCTTCGTGTTATCTGATTTTATGTACTACTGTTGATGCGAACTGTGAGATATATGGTTGATTATTTGTTGTTATAATACGGAGTATTCCTGTGATCTATTGTGTATGCGTTTATGATCCTACTTGTGATATTACTGATGCTAAGGTGTTGATTTAATCTATGACTAATAGTAACTCTAGTAACTATGGACTAACGACCTACGAATAGATCCATTATAGCTATGATAATATGCTTGTTCCGGTTAGATGAACCTATGATCTGTCGATTACTGTGATTATATTTTTTGTACTGATAGATCAGTGGTGCGCACGTGGATGAAAATATAGTTAGTATATATGAGATCTGTGATATAAGTCTGTAACTAGAACTAAATCTGTTAATTTGGGAACACAGCCCTATTTGACTTACCTGCTCTCTCTCAGGGTGCGGAAACCTGGTTCCAGCACCCTCCCATACTGGTTCGGTTGAGACTTTGGCCTACGCAAGAAGGTCACTGCCGAAAGGGCTAGTAGTATAGGGGTTTGTTGGCAAACCGTAACCTTCGAACCTTGGTCAAGACCCCTCGATCCAACAAGGGTCAACTAGAGAAGGCAAATAGAGACACTAACATTCAAAGGAGGATGGCAAGACAGTATGCCATGAAAAACAAGATTGCAAGGGCCAAGCTCAAATGAGCCCATGAAAATATTTGGGCTTTAATCGAGTTAAAAGAGAAATAGAATATCAATATCATTACTAATCTATCCCTCCAAGCCTCTAAACTTAATTAGCAAGCTAAGTTCCAATTTTTGCACTTTCGTGCATATTTTGAAATTTTGACAGTTTGACTTGCAGAAAATTAGCCAAATGCGCAACACCATTGGCGCTGCACTCTTTTTTGGGCCATCCAAATGGAAAAAATTCAGTGTCCTCATGTTCCTAGTGATTAATACATCAACCTTAGAAATTTTCAGAGGATTTAGAGCAAAACTGGTCCCTCAAAAGGGCCAAAAAATCACCTTTCTGCCCTCTTTTTGACACTGGCATTGTGCATTTAGCAGTCTTGGGAGAAGTGATTTTTGATAGGGAAAATGGGCACCATTTTGTGAATTGAAAGTATATTTGGAAAATATACTTAGAGGCCTTTCCAATGAGCCATCTTGGAGCTCATTTGGATATCGGCAAGGCCTCCAAACATTGGCTGCAAGATAGGCTGTGTTTCCTGCCTTGGCACTACGCGTTTGCACTGGCGTTGCACTCCTGTACCTTGGAGTTATTGAAAAATATATTTAGAAGCCTTAAAGTCATAATTTTCCAAATTTAGCTTATAAGTTATGTTAGGAGTGATTATTACAATGAATGAGTCTTAGATATTTTGCCTTGGGCCTTGCATGGTCTCAAAGGTCAAAATGCATTAACTATATAATAAATGACATCTCAAACCCTAGCTAGGGTTCACCTCCTCATTTTGCAGATAAATACTGCATGTATGCTTCATAAATTTTGTTGGTTGGTTGTTGCGCTGAATACCACATATACTTTGAGTTGTAAAGAAGTTGGCTTTGAAGCTTTGTAACTGTTTTGGACTGGATATCAATGGAACGAGCATATTCACATGATTCATGAACATGGTTAAATGGTGATGTTATTATAATCTTGTTATTGTTTCCTTTTTTTTTCCACTTTGTGCATCAATTTATCTTCTAATAGAGCAGAGAATTTAGATTAAGATATGTTGTTTAGTGGAACCTTAATTCTGTCTGCTTTCAGTTGTTCAAATTTTTTCCTCTGTTGGGTCTGATTAGAGAGTTTAGGAGTTCCCTGCTCTTTAGTTCCATCTAGTTTTTCTTCGTGAGATTAACTTAGTAGATTTTTGCTAAAGAAGTTTACGGTTTCCCTGTCCTTTGGTTCTACTTAAAATATTGTTCTCAAGGCTTTCTTTGAAGTTTTCTTATTAGGGTTTGGCTATAGAATTTTATGGTTTGCCCTGTTCTTTGGTCCATCTTGAATATTTACTTTGAAGGTCTTTAACGTATGATTGAAGAATTTAGGAGTTTCCTACTCTTTAATCATTACTGAAATGTTATCTTAAATGTTTTATTTCTCTAAAAGTGAATATCTAGAGAATTTAGGAGTTCCCTGCTCTCTAGGGTTTGCTGGATTGTTGTATCAAAGTTTACTTGATAAAGCTAGGCTAAAGAAGTTTATGGTATTCCCTGTCCTTTGGTTCTTTCTTAAGCATAGTGATATTAAAGACTCTTCTTGTTCTAGTATATGTTAAAGTATTCTTAATTTCCCTTTAAACCTACTAAACTCACAACTTAATGTTCATTTCACACCCACATAAGCTATTAAGATCCATTTGGCTTTGTTAACTTGCCCTATGAAACACCCTTTATTGTTTGTTGTACTCTTCAAACCTTTCATAGACCCCATAGCCCAATGGTTTGAATTTCTCTTACTCTATTTTTTCTTCTTAACAAGCAACCCAACCAAACAAAACAAACAAACAACCCTATCATTTTAACTATCCTAAAATTAGCATCCTAAATCAATCAAGTTATATATTTTTTACAAATATAGAGAGAGCCCTCTCTGAGTCCAGGAAGGCTAGGTCATAGGACTCCAAAGTTGGTTTGATGTTACCCTTTTTTATTTGGTCTTACCAATATGACAAATTACAGGGACCTAACAAGCACGAGCAACAAATTTCCGACAAGGTGCGAGAAGACTAACATGTCGAGCGTAACAATAGAGGGTTCATAATCAACACCATTAACAACCCTAGCGTGTGCATGGGTACCTTGCTGCTGGCTTGAAAAATGATGTGCAAGTTCTAGGACATGACTGTCCCTGCCTATGTGATTCATCTCACTGGACGTTGTGAAAAAGGGGTGTTCTTTAACTAATCGCAGTTCCTCTACAATGAGTTTCTAGAAAATGTGTGTGAGGCCCAGGATCACAAGAGGGAATTCTACTACTCTTGGTTGTTGCTTCTAATTGAATTGGTTGCATGGGAAGCCCTTGAAGGATCGATCCTCCCTGATCTCTAACTAGACATGTATGAATGGGCACGATATGCAAGCTTATGGGATTCAAAGGATGAGCAACGGATTAAGGAAAACAAAGTATTTTGGGTACTATTTCAGAGCGCTCTCATAGCATCAATTCACTCCTATCCATGCTTGTCACTGACAGTCTACGAAAAATACAAGAGAATCACAACATTCCAGGTCACGATGCACAATGTGTAGATTCAGGGCCGTAAGGATCCAGCTTGGATGTCGCTGCCTTACATGGTTTCTGATGAGGAAATCGATCATCTCATTGCCACTTGGCCACAACACTAGATATTGGGATTAAAATCAGCCGCAGTTGCCATTGATAGTACAAGTACAATCCCGAAGACCCCCACCCCACCTGATATCGCCAAGAATTTGAAGTTCATAGCCTAGAAGGCTTTACCAGGCCAAAGGTTCCCCTAGACACAGCGAGGGCCATGGAGAAGGAATTGTTGTAGGACATGGAGACTAAGGGCCTAGATGTGTAGGGTGTTGATTCCCCACATGGCTCGAAACGGGTAGCCAAACCTCTCAAGGATCAGTGAAAGAAACGACCGACTACGAGGCCCGGTAGGGAGACTGAAGATACCTTAACCAAGGAAGATTTGGAGCAAATCACAGATGTGGTCACCCTCACTTCAGAAGACGGATGGCTTGCCTTGGAAGAGTAGCATAAGGCTGCAGTATCTGCATTACAGTCTAAGCTCCAAGCTCTTTAACTCAAGGCCGATACCCTAAAGACGAGCATGGTTCAAGCGAGGCTACCTCCAACAACCAGTACTGAGTTGATCTCCACAACTGAGAGCTGCCTCCAGCAATCACTCTAAGTCTGCCTACCTTATGTGAACAAGTCTAGGCCTGTGCAAAAGTACATCTGGACTTGGTCCAGCTTCTGCACGAGCCGCTGCAGGTTCTCCACACATCCCTCTTTGAGGAAATCCAACACAGAGATTTCCAGGTGCAGCAACCGCTAAGTACAGCTAAGCAAAAAATAATAGAAAAGACTACTGAGGTGTCCAAAGCACAGGCCATGTGCATCCTTGCCGTGGCATAGCAGACCAAGTTGGAGTGCCTGATCAGCAGACTCTGTGCAAATGTTACTGAAGACATCCCATCCTCTACCACCCCCCAGGACAATATTTATGGACTCGTCATAGCCCTGAAGGCTTCTCGGTCCGAAATCCAGCACGTCAAGACCAAGATGGATCAACATATTGTTGTGTTGCAGGCTAACTTGCATCTAGAAACTCCTCCTGAGGTATGCGCTGGTCATAGAAGCCACAAACACCATTACATCTCAGATCACTCAACACACCAAATTTCTTGAGACAGCTATGCAACTATGGTATAAGGTGCAGTGCGATCCTCTCCTGCATGAATTCACCCAAGAACTACACCAGAAGGAAGAATAATTTGAACAACTAGAGGCTACAATGCCCACTTTGATCCCCGCTTAATGCCTGGAATGTCTGCCAGCTAGACGTGTGTTAAGAGATGACCTGGAATACATTTGCCACAAGAAGAAGGTTCTGAGTGACCACCTCAAGCCATGGGTCAATGAAGCCCTCAAGATATCTCAGGACTTGGATGTTGCAGTCAAAAAGCTAAATCAGACCCTGGAAGTGTCACTTCTGCCACTGAAATCCCAACTTCACAGAAGTTAGTGGACATTGCACAGAACGTTGACATGTAGATCGAAGGAGCATTGTCCCCTCTGGTAAATGCCATTAATCATCTCTAGGCAAATATGCAAACCCCATGGCTGCTGTGACTCGACGCGAGTCACAAGCTTGTTTTGGGGGCCTGTTGGAACAGGGTCCCCTAGCTGCATTTCGATACATTCCAATGCTGTGTTTTTTATATATTTTTGTAGTAATTGGTCTTGCATAGTGGCTTTGGGGCAGGTCAAAGCCCCCAATGTATTATAATGGGTCAAAGGGTAGACCTAAAGTCCGCAAACCACAATTTGTGGACCACAGGATAGTGCAGGCTATAATGATATAAATAGATGGATATTTTGAGTCTAAGAGTAAGTAAGAAAGTAAGATTTATGCTATGTGTGAACTGTTGAGATCTGTTTTGGGTAGTTGTGGGTAAGGACTCCAGCTGGCTGTGTGCGTGGAGATCCTTTTTCCTGCTGTGTGCGGACCCCGCTAGCTATGTGCACGAGTTTTCACTTGGGTTTGTAACTTGGTTTTGGATGCTAATGAACACGTAATATGTTATGTTATCTAAACTAGTTGTATTCACTACTGAAGTGCCTCTGTGTTATATTAATTAGCTGCAGTTGTGTCTATGATATATGAATTAATTGTGATTGTGTTATTCTGTGATGATAATTGATGATGCACATGTGGATGCGAAGGCATTGATAAGATCTGCTTAATAATAGCAGTTTTGTTTATGTTTACGTGTTGGTTGAACTGTTAAGGGATCGATAATAGGCTTGTTTCTATGCGAACCTGCTAGAACACAACAATATCTCCTTAATTACCTACTCTCTCCCAGGGTGCAGAAACTTGGTTCCAGCACCCACCCATACTGCTTCGGGTGAGACTTTGGCCTACAGAAGTAGTTCATTGCCAAAAGGGCCAGTAGTATAGGGATTTTTTGGCAAACCTTAAAGCTAAACCTGGGTCAGGACCCCTCACGCCAACAAGGTATTTTGGAAATATCACCTTCCCTGGCATCAGGTCAGACAGTTGTCCTACCACATTGATGGTGGGGGTATCTCTCTTCCTCCTTCCAGGTTTCTTGAAGAAATTTTCTTTGATAAGCCTATTGTATATAGGGACATACTTAATGGCCTGGATAAGTGATATCTTTACACACAAACTTTCAAATTCACCCAATATTTCAGTCTCCTTTGGGGTGTGCTGACTAGGGTGGATCAAGAGCTCGGGAAAAGGAGGTTGTTGGATCTGAGTGTTGTCTTCTTCCTTTTCCTCCTTAACCTCTATAGGTGGATATGGGGGATGGTTTTCTGGGAGTACTCTTCCTGACCTAAGATTAACCTCCTATATCTCCACAGCATAAGTTGGATGGGATGTTTCTCCACAGGGAGCCTGTTGTGCATGTATGTTGTTCGGGTTCAGATTGGGCTGTGCAGGTATAGGTAGCCTAGGTAGAGCAGCATGAGTAATCTAAGGTTGAGGTTGAGGTTGGGGTGGAGGAATTAGAGCAGGTATTTGATTTAGTCGAGGCGTCAACCCTTGGGATGGATTTGTCCACTGAGGTTGTTGTGGAACATACTGCTAAAATGGTTGGTTTACTGGTTGAGGATAATATGAAAGGCTGGAAGGCCAAGTAGGAGGTGTAGACCAGGATGAAGGAGTGGGGGTGTACCTGTTAGGTCTCTGTAATAAGCAAGATTGGAAAAAGTCTGATCACAGAGTTAACATCATTTCAACCAACTTTGGGATTCTAGGATCTAGCCCTCCTGAATCCGGAGAGGGATCTCTCCAGTATGTACAAAGATGGATTTGTCTTTGAAGTTTGGGGTAATAATATTAGGCTATTTATGAAGTCCAAGGGTTTGTTTTGTTTTTTGGATGGTTGAACATAGTTGTTGTCTGAGGCGGAAAGATATATATGCAAATAGGTTCAAAAGTGAGAAGTTGCAAGAAAAAAGAATAAGCTTCGGTCAAGAAGAAAGATGATGGCAGATTTTCAGTCCATTGGGCTATGGAGTCATAAGAGGATTTAATTGAAACATTCAGGTTCAAGAGTGGTGTATGGGGCAAGTCATCTATGCCTAAGGATCTCTTTAAAGTTTGATTTATGGAATGGAGTGATACAATAAGAAAGGGAAATGATAGATGCAGAACAAAGAGCAGCCCAAGATCTGGTAAGTACTTTGAAACTAGCCAGCCTTTGACCAGGCACTTAAGAAAAACATAGAAGCAAACTAGGATCTGGTAAGTACTTTGAAATTATCCAGCCTTTGATACACTTCTGATAGAAAACATATAAAAACAAAGGGGAAACTCAAAGATAACACAGAATGGTCTAAGATCTGATAAGTACTTTGAAACTAGTCAGCTTTTAACACATCCTAAGGGAAACAATCAAATATTTGAGCAAGTAATAAAGGGACTCAGGGCTAACCTTAATTTCCTCAGTTCATCTTCACACAATATATATTGAAAGTAACATTTAAAAATAACATTCAGCTAAGACCAAAGGACGAAGGAACGCCAGCATCCCTGTACTTAAACTGAATTAAGTCATCTTCAAATAACACAGTTGAAAGAAAACATTGAAATAAAGGTTTTTCAGCCAGAGAAGGTTACTGATATACAGTAGGTCATAACCTTGTTTAAACTTTTCTTTATAGTGGAAAATGAAACAAATTGAAAACAGAAACAAAATACAAGTTACAGTGAGAATAACATCACCATCAGCATAGACCAGGATCCCATAAATCAGCTTGTATTGATGCTTCAAACTAGTTACACTCTTCAAATCCAGTGTTTTAATCCATCCCTCTTCATAACCTAACCTATCTGTTACAAGCAGAGCTCCAAGAGCCAGTGAAATCCTTTCTACAAAGAAGAGTCTTCAGCTTAGTTACAATACAATGCTTCAGCAATTACATTAACAACCAACCAATCCAACCACTCACTCATCTTCTACTGAAGTATTTATAGAAAGATGAGGAGGTGAGATCTGATGAAAAGATCTCAAATACAATTAATCCAGAATTAATGTCTTCTTGGCCCTTGGGGGTTCGATGAAGTAACCATACAGGTGTTCTACTGCATTAATTGGTTTACACTTATGAAGTGAGCTCGAAGGGAGCTTTTTGTTGACCTTTGAGGCTCTGTGTGATCCTAGGGTTACTCTGCAAACATTCTTTCATTAAATCCTGGCAGAAGTAATTCTTCGGCTGTTTCGAGGCAGAAATCTGATCTTGTTCAATAAATTCAGCCTCTAATTGAGCATTTTGAAGCAATAGGTGGCATTGCGGTGGTTGAGGAATCAATTGGCCTCGGATATGGCAGTGGAGGCAATATGTCTAATAAACACTTTAGGTTTTTCCTTCAATCTGCGTTTTAGATCTGGGGATTAGGCGTTTGATAAATGTCTTAGCCTTAATCCCCACAAAACTATCCACTAATCTGTTGTGATCTGGCTTACTGTTGTCTTCAATCTCTGATACTCTTTCTCTGCGTTTATTTTCACGGTTTCTTCGTTGTGCAGGGCTGCGCATACAGGAAAAAGGCATCAATGCTTTGTGGAAACATCGATGAGACGTGAAACTGACTCTGTGAGTGATTCCCTCGGAGAAATCAAAACACAGAGAGTCGTCACCCTCCTGGTCTGAAATTTCCATTAAAAACACGAACAAATGACCCTAACCCTGCAAAACACAAAAAACACATAAAAAATCCAATTTATAGGTCAATCTGCTTTGGGGAATGTGCGGAGGAATGCGGGCCGTTGGATGGCATCATCCAACGGCCGAGATCAAATCTGAGCAGTCATGGAAAAAAGTTGTGGAGAAATTAAATCCGGACCGTCGATCTGCAGAGATCGACGGTGGAGATCGGGCAACGGAGATTCAGCGGGAAGGAGGTTGACCGGGTGATGGAATCAGGGAAATGAATGTGAGTCGTCGATCTATAGAGATCAACAGCGGAGATTGAATCTTGGCCGCGCGGTGGATGTGTTAACGGGTGCGCATGTCCGTTAAAGGTCGAGCAGGTGAAGTGATCGGCACCCGTCGGATGAGAGGGCCCAGATCGGATGGTGGAGGTGGATTCCACCGCGTGGTCTTGGTATGAAGGTTAGCACGCGAAATGATCTGATAGCGCGGAGGTTTTGAAACAGTGTCGGGGACACGTGTCGGCCAACGTATGGAGTCGCTGGCCGACGGGAGAAAACCACCTTGGTTGGGAAGGCGGTGCGGAATGGAAACCGGCGATTTTCTAGAAAATGGCGTGGGGGAAGGGGGTCCACCAGGTGAGGCGTGCTCCGCTCCGTCGGATCTGGGAGTAGATCGACGGCCCAGGTTTATCACGGCAATCAAACATGTGACTTCAAATATTTCCTGTTAAACTTTATAAAATGGGTTTTTCGGGTTTATCAAAGGAAAATAGATGAAGGAAGGGGGTGTTTTCGGTTTAGTGCCTAAGGATTGAGTGGTCAGTCCTGGCGCTCGGGTATATGGAGGAAAACGGCTAGGGACTTTAGCCCGAGGGGGCTAAAGCCTTAACATCATATAGAATGTGCATTTTATAGGATTTTCCAATGTTCTCAAAGGTGGAATCAAGGTTCGGATAAGGTCAAAAAGTGAGTTTTTAACCTTAGGGAATGGATTTTATGAAGGGATAAAGGGAAAACATATGTTTTTGTGGGGTTTTTATGAATAAAAGGAAAATGGAGAATGAGGTGAGTTGGAAGAAAGGGGAGGGAAAAAGGGGAATGGAGCGGTATTTGACTCGGATTTTTGCAGGATATTAGAGGTTTGAAAGAGGAAACAACTGTGAAGATTTTAACCAGTAGATTATGGATTCACCAAAAAGACTTCAAGGACCAACAACTTCAGGACTGAATTTGTTTCTTGAAGGCTGCAAAAAAAAAAATATTTAGCCACCAGCTAATATGATAGAAAAATATAGGTGGCTAACAGTACCAACTTTGCATGGGTGCACTCTGATTGTTGTAATAGTAAGAGTGAGGTGCACCTTGCATGCCTTGTTGATAACAGAGTTTCCCTCGCATTGTTTCCCCACCTTGATATATAGCTTTAAGCCCAGGTAAGGAGGGACACTTGTTTGTGGCATGATTCTCTTCACATACTAATCAAACCTCTATGACATTCGGTGGAAATTAATTTCTTGGGTGTTTCCTGGTACATCTAGGACAAAATATGGTCAGGGCTCTCTCTGCTTCCTCTTGCTTCATTTTGACCTGCATTCTGTCCATTTGAAAACCAAAGGTGTGCAACATGTCACTCTTGAAGTCCTCTAGCATGTTTCCAATCTCATGTTTTATGAAGGTGGAAGAGGAAGGCGTATTGGATGTACTTTGGCTAGCTCTCCCCTTTTTCCTAAATTCCCTAAAATTGTTCCAAAAGACAGTTTTGATTGATTCATAGGGTTTTTGGTAGATATCTCCTCCTGATAACATATTCAAGGTTTCTATCATCTATTCACTAATCCCTCGAGAAGTAAAATTTTGAGTGAGTCGGGATCAAGATTACAGTTGTGTAATATTCCAAAAATTTAGCCTCCAAGCTAAATGGAATATTATAGTTGTTTTATCATTAGGTCAGTAAATAAATGGGTGGGGAGGCCCATAAGTCTCTTAAGTAGCAATTAAAACACTCCTAATGTGAAAGGAGGAAGAATAAGCTGCTGGATTAAGCACCTTTGGGTGTGAACAGGGGCTGGATCATGTTGATTCAGTCAACTTTGACCAAGTCAATAGCGTTGTCTAGATACATTGAATCTCCTTGATGAACAACGCAGTTTTAGTGGAGGACAACTTGCATAGGCTTGGTGGAAAATATGGATGGGACCCAATGTGGAGAGGATCTCATTCTATATATGGAGGGGATGGCAACCATTTTTATTCATGTTTTTTATTATCATTGTTATTGGTCTTTTTAGACTTTGCTTCCTCTTGTTGTTTAGCAGGGTTGCAGTACTGTTTAGCACAAGGATGTTCCTGGTCGAGAATCCCTACATCATCCTCAGGGAAGGAGAGGTTCTTTGGGCTACATTTCCTTATTTTTGCATTTTGTCCAAGCTACCTCCTTCAGCTACAGCGCAGTTTCTGTTTAAAGCTGGTTTGTGTTATAGGTTGCAGCAAAGGAGGATCTATTAGAATCATTTATGGTCTTGTTTTTTAATGGAGAGGTTTTCTATCCATTGGAGGATCAGCAAGGACTCTCGGGCATATTTTGACATCTTTGGCATCATGCCAACCATTTTCTATCCCTCACAACATAGTTTCCATCTTGAACTATGTTATTTTTTGAGGAATTTGCTGGGAGGGTTCATTGAACTCATCAGGAGGGTCTATTTTTTAGTAGAGGGATCAGCCTTCTAATTAGAAATACCATTGTAAGAGGACATCATTATTTCAGATCTTTCATAGCCTCATTTCATATTAGATCTAGTTTGCAGTGGCACATTAACCCCAGGTTTATTTCTCACATTGTATGTTTCTTGATATTTCTAGCAATCCTTTCCGGGTTGGCTAGAAATCTTGTATTAGAGCCCACATCTTCATTGTTGGGATTTTCTTTTTTTTATATCAGCCACATTCCATCTATATATGTATTCAGCAGTAGCTACACTATTATAGAAAACGTTGTCACTACTCTCTGGCATTCTATACAGTTGCAGCAACTCATGTACTGATTGTTTTATTCATTGGAGACTTGTTCACATTGCTTGAGTGGCTTGTCCCTCATGATATTGTTGTATATTTCTTCTGATATATCAATAAAATGATGGTTTTACATTGATCCCTCTTATTTCATGTTCATATTTGCAGATTTTTACATTTTTATGTTCATGTATTGATGCAATCCCATTTTGGGATATTATAGTGGTATCGGAGCATAATCTTGGCTCAGCCTATGCATCCAAGACATTATGCCATCAGGAGGAGAAGATTCTCAGAGAAAAGAGAAGATTCATAGAAGAAACAAAGGCATGACTCCATTATTTGGAGAAATGAAGGAAGAGAGGGTCTCCCTGCTTCTTTTCCAAGCTATTAAAAATATCAAAGAAGATCTCAAGGAGATGAAAGGGGAGAAGTGTAGGAAATTCTTGAAAGGGTTTGAAAGGGAAGCAAGCTATAGATATTCACATGATGGGTGTGAGAATTCTACCACACATGAAAATCCTTAGCACAGTCTATTGCCCACATTCACTGCAAGAAGGATGAAGGAATGAGATGCACCAATGGAGGAGACCTTGAGTGTCTATCTTCAGGAGTATGAGTCTCAATCATGGAGATTCAAAGATCACTTTGACTTCCAAGGGTTTTTCCAACTCAAGGAAGATAGAAGATCTAGCAACCATCATAAATGCAAGAGAGGTAGAATTTTTCTATCTAAATTTGATGAATCAGCAAAGTGCACAGCCAAGGCTTGGGTGGAGGAGCTAGATTCCTATTTTCAGCTACACCAAGTTTCAGAAAGGGAGGCCATTAGAGTAGCAGCATTGCACCTCAAAGGTATGGCCCATAATTGGTGGTTTAATATTTATTCTTAATTTTATCATGCAAATGTAAACACTTATTCTGGGTTCATTAAGGAATTGGTGAGAATATTTGATATTAAACATTGTAAAACATCTCTTGTGGAACCCAAAATCTTAAAACCTTTGCATGAGTTGGAGAGGCCTATCTTTCCAACTCCACTCCACATTTTAGATGAAGGGGAAAAAAGCATGCATGGTACCTTGCCAAGGGAAAGATCCCCACTCTTTGAAAAACCCTCTTCTATCGGTGAAGACATGGAGAAACCTCCTTCAAGGGAAGACCAAGATCAAGGGTCTCTTGTTGATGATGAGGAAATCTCACATATTGATGAAGAGGATGAGAAGAGAATAGATAACAGCATTGTACCATTGGAAAAAGATCCATCACCACATGGAGATGAGAAGGGAACCATTGCTTCCATTGGAGGAGCCCTTGTGTCTTTGCAAGGAGTTCCAAATGATCCAACATGTGGGAACCAAACCACAATTCTGGAGCAACATGCATCAGTTATTTTTGGTTGTGAATCTTAGCAGATGGAAGGAGAAGAAAGGAAGTATCAGCATCAAGGGATGATTAGAATTCACCCTTATCTATTCTGGGAGGTTTCTGCACAAAATAAGGAGGTTGTATTCTATAGTGAAGAGAGGGACAAATCAGTCCACACATATATATAGTCCACTTCAGATTTTGATGTCTCACTACATGGGGGCATTCCACCTCAGAGGCCACTAGATCTAGAGTTGGTAGGAGACATTTTACCATTTAGTTCACCAATCTTAGATTCTAGAGAGGTAAATACTTTGGAGGAATCCAATACAGCGGAGAGATTTTTGGATAGACTCAAGGAGGAGAGAGGAACTCTTTCATTTTCTGCACTACTCACTCTCACTACATATACTGAACTGACATAAGTTGCTACAGTGATGGAGGATGGCACCTTCATGGTGCAAGGGAGCTGCTCCATAGAATTGGAGAAACAGAGGGTACTTCCTTTGGGGAAGGAATCCTCCATACATTGGAGTAGATGGAGGAAACTCATGCTTGCATTGGCCAAGATTGGGAGATTCTTCTTAGATGGGAGCTTCTCATGGGAGGCCAACTTCCAAAGATCCCTATGTTAGTATGAATCTTTCGTCGTAAAAGACCACTTTAGCTACGCATAACAAATAGCCCAAACAACGATTATGGCTACCAAATATCTTTAAATCTGCAATAGGTGATCCAAATAATGCTGCACAAATCCAGATCTAAGCATAAAAGACATTAAGCAGATAAAGTAAAATGTGGCTCCATGCATCCAATAGACAAGACAAGAACAATGTATTTGAAAGAATTTTTATATTATATTAAAAAGGGGGCACCTGAGAGGAAAACAAGAAAGGTGTTTCCCGGTTCTCCTCAATGGGATGGGTTCTTGAAAGTGCTCAGTGTTTCAGATCTAAAATTCCTCTCTCTTGTTGTTGTAGAAAACCCAGAAAAACATAGAACTCAATGGGAGCTCACAAGGCAAAAATGGAGAATGTGACCTAGTATAGATCCAGAGTGATATAATGCAATGGAGGTGACTAATGAATGGGGAAAACCCTTCTATCTATAACAAAATATTATGGCGGTCTAGAACTCGATGCATGAATAAAATATTATTAATCAAATTCTAGAATCACCCTTTAGGAATATTTTATTATATTTGTTGGAGGGAAAAGGATTTTTGACTTGGGTCAATTCCTTTATTTATAAATAATAAATAAATAAATGATTTATTTATCATTTTAGGGAAATGATGGGAATATAATTAGATAAATAATGGTTTATTTAATTATTTATCGATGATTTAGTCAAATTTAACTAAGAATATTATCTAAATAATGATTTAAATAACTTATTCTTAGGAAATATTTAAATAAATAAGGATTTATTTAATTAATTTCCCTATTTTGGGTTAAATATGACCGGGAAATATAAACAAATAAGTTATTTCACATGGTGAAAGAAATTTTACTTAGGGTAAAATTGGTCTTACATGGTGTACTTGGGTTCATCTAATGATAATAGGTTAGATGACCAAAAAATGGTGTAACAGATTGCCCCCCAACGTACGAGTGTTAGGAGAAAATCGTATGACAAAAGTACGTTGTAAGAACTCAATCACTATACATCAAGAGGGAAGTGAGAGAGAGAAATGTAAGGGATTCTAATGTGCTAAAGGACTATACCCTGAGGAGACGAGACATACAAGTGCAACAAGTCTCTATTTTATGAAGTGGTACCTGTGCTAAAGGCGGCGGGGGAGGCATACCTATGCCCGTCGAGACAAAGTACAAAGAATAGGAAGTCCAGTAAACAAGGAACCGAACCATGAAGAATATGTTGGCTTAAATAGGAGCCAAAAAAAAATAGAATGATAAATCCCACATACATGTTATGCCTGGAATAACCATTAGGACTTATACAATAATATTTTAGTACGTGAGATACAAATACACCCAAATTCCCCCTACACACGGGGAAGGGCTCGTAAAATCTGACTGATACATGCAAAGTGAAGAGGCGCTGCAAGCGGCTGAGGCCAATATCATCAAATGGGAGGCGATGCATCAAGGGCTAAAAGGAAGAATTCATCCGGGCATGTGGGGGGCTACCTACAGGGCCACCCCCTCATGAGGGTTGAGACATCTCACACACACCCGGGAATCACCAATAGCTGCTGCTGCATCACTGGACTATCAAGTGTATAGATCATGATCATGCTGAAAAGAGCTCGAACCAAGGTACACTGCCCCCTAGACCTGGCTTCTGGATTAAATGAGCTGATGTTGACAGAATTAGGTCCGCCATAGGTGAGGTAATAAGGGAATCCCAGCTAAGGCACGGGAGAAAACAGTAGAGCGACTAACAGACAGACACTAATGATGATAATGAAAGGAGGGATACTGAGTAGTGGATGGATGACTTCCCTTGTTAGAGCATAAGGGGCATGAATGGCTTGGCAGCAACTGACACAATATCAGGGAGGATAGGTGACAATGGTACTGAAGGCCATAATGTGCAACACGAGAGAGGGACCAAATGATGAAGGATGGAGGACTATAGTGGGAGATAAAGGGGCTCGATATAGACTACATGATGGATGATGACTCAACTTGGATGCTCTAAACAAGGGCGACTCGATGGTGCTGCCACACAGAAAAGGTCTAATGGGGGACCATAAAAACATGAGTACAATATGGTATCTCATGACAAAAATCTATACGAACAAAGCCAAGTAAAGAGGTAAAGTGGTGCCCCAAGTGCAAGCTTTGTAAGTGAAGAATTCTGATTGGAAGGAGAGATGAAGGGACCCTTCGTGGACAAAATGTGTCATGGTGAAGTATCCAAACATGAAACAATAATAGATACCCATTTGATTGCTCAGTGAGAGCTTTCCAACGGTGCAGACGGTGTGTCAAACGGGGCTACGGTTTGGTCGCAGTGGGCGAAAGAGAAAACAGGGGTTTTTCTTCTAATAAGGCATTTTCCCTCCAAAATCATTCATTTGCTTGTGTAGCTGTGGTGAATGTGGAGAGGAGAGAAGGCCCTAAATCTTGCGGTGATTGTAGCGGAAAAAACGACCGTTGGAATCACGATCCGTCAGTTGCATGTAAGAGGCCTAATCCTACTCTTTGTTTTTGATGGATTCAAAGTTCAGATTAGGGTCTTGGATCTTAGTAACGGCTCCTACTTCATCATTACGGTCGGGTCGCACTTTTTTGGGAAAAAACTGTGACCTGGGATGCAGGTTTGGGCTTGAAAAGTGTGACCTAGCCTAGGATTTGGCCAAAAAGTGCGACCTGTTAGATGGGGTTGGTTTCAGTGCTGTTAGGGGCTGAGATTCAGTTTTGGTGTAAGTAAATGCATTTTTGTTTATATGTAGACTGACAAAGATGATGTTTTTTTGCAGATATGGTAGATATACGGATCAAGTGGAGAGAGAGAGACCTAGGTACATTATGGACAGAAATCCAAGTAGATTAGGGTGTCCATCGTGCGTTGGCTAGGTTTGGGGTTCTGAAATTTGTGGAGAACCCTTTGATGAAGGCCGGTGAGCCCTTGTTGGCCTGGATTATCAATTATTGGGATCCAGATCATGAGGTGTTTATAGTGTAGGGGCACAGGATTGAGCTGACGGTCCAGGATCTGTATTTCCTGATTGGTCTCCCACCATTAGGGATGGTGGGAAATACACAGCCAGTTTTTTGAGCGACATTGTCGACCAGGTGTCTGAGTCAAAGGGACTTGAATATCGATTGGGGATCTAGAGAGGTTGGAGACCCGAGCAGTGGCAACAGTAGTGTTGCGGATCTTGGGAAGCCAGGCGTTTCATCACATCACTGGAGGGCAGATGATGATTGTGGAGAGTGTGGTGAGTGGGACCTACTATGGGTGGGCCTAGATGATGTTGGTGTCAGCGAAACGATAGTTGTCACTATGTAAGCGGCAAGTGAATCATTATTGTGCCTATGGGACAGTATTGTGCTCTTTCTTCTTTGAGAATATCTCGACCTTACGACCTCGTGTACAGTTACCTGATGGGGGTCCGAGAGAGCCCTAGATGCGTCGGTGGGGACGTCTACTGTGTAGAGGGGGGAGGGGCAGTTGGACGGGTGTTTCGACCAGCGTTCTTCACCCATTGGGATCAGATGCCATTGTACATAGATGACTATCCCTATAGTGGGATGAGTTATTGGGGAGATCCGGAGTTTCCGCTTCTGCCTGGTCGAGTATGGGGGCCCGATGGTAAGTGACAAGCAACTAATCTGTTATGTGCATTTTAGAGTTTTTGACTAGTATTCATGGTACTAATCCTTATACTTTTTGGAATGCAGATATAGCCTCGGTAAAACTGGTCGGATATATGGGATGTCCTGCAGTAGCTGGAGCGACAGGTGCAAGTGGATCAAGGACGGCATAGAATGAGGATATGGTCATTCTGTTGGAGGACATCTATCGTAGATGTGAGGGGTTGCTAACAGGTGTGTCGGAGCGTGGTTGGAAAGATTTAGACGACCAATACATAGATTTATGTATTGGGCTACCCTCGGAATGGCGAGGTATCATGCGATGCATGGTGATGGCCGGTCAGACTGTGCGTGATCTACGAGCTGCGGGGGCAAAGTCGTTGGCTCGGGATCCTCCAAAGAGTGATTAGATGTAGGGCAGGTGGTGCCCCCCAATGTCTATGTAGGGGAAAGTGGTGCCCCCCATTTTTTTATTTTTGTTTTTGTAACATGCTATGGGCATGTCATATGTTTCAAAGTAGATGGACTCTAAAAACACATGTTATATGATATATATGATGTATATGCATTTTTTTGATGGTGTTAAATGTTATTGTTTTGTGTGTGATAAATTCCAGTCTAGAACATGATTTGCGATTTGATCTACGTAGTGATTTTGACTTCTAGGTATATGGTTGAAAGTAATGAATCTAAATTCACGCATCAAAATTTTCACTCGTAAATATTGTCTAAACAATATAGGGTTATGCACATGATAGACACCATTAATTTGTAAGACAAGAAGCAGGGAATCTAAACGAACATGCATATGGAGGATGTGATCAGAGAGAGCATCAGCTAAGAGACCACGTACTGCATCATTTTTGGCCTGATCATTGGTGGCATTACCAATGCATACCCCATTTGTAAGAACGAGGGTATGAAAGGGGGTAAATATGGCCCATGTGGCCGAGGCGAGATTCCGGGAATAGCAAATTGCATCATCGGCATAGCCAATACAATGTGTGGACGAGAGGGCCGGTGGAATAGTGTCACAAGACAAGAAATGGGAGGAAGGAGAATAATGATGGCAGTGTGAGTATAGGGTAGACATACAATGACAAATATGGGAGGGAGTAGTCGGGGTAGGAAGTCTAGGACTCATAGATCGACTAGAGGGAGATGAATGAGAACTCTAGGAGGAAGAGCGGGAACTCATTCTGCGAAGGACATCATAGATACGGAGGGTATCATCGTGATTATGGGAAGAAAGGGAAAGGTCAAGGAAACCACATGATGTTGTAAAGCTACCTAAATCATTAGTGTCAGAAGAGAGGCGCACATATGGGTCATCAGGGGGAATGATGGAAGAACAAGTAAAAAGATGGTCAAAGCATGAAGAGCCCAAGAATGTTGCTGGAGGGGAATTGAGCGAAATAGATGGAGTGGATTCAGAGGGAATGTAATCTGAGGGTTGTGCAGATGATGATAGGTATAGGAGGGGGACAGTAGATTCCGACATCTCAACATCAGGGGGAGGAATGTCAATGGTAGCAGGGGAATCCTTGAGTAAACTTGACGCATACTGAGCAAGGATGGGAGAGGCGGATTGATTTTATTCAACTTCATACTCGCTAATGACCTCTAAAGAGGCTCGGTAATGCGTGAGGTGAGGACAATGGTGAGAATAATGGCCGTGGACACCACACAAAGCACAGGGTTTGTTGGTGCGAAGATACTTTGGGTTCTTGGTGGTGGATGAGGAAGAAACAGAGGTTTCAGGGGCCGTAGATTCGGGGAACGCGACTTTAACCATGGGTTGGATACGGGGCAACTCGAGACAAGTATGGGTGGCATGACCGATACAATCACACAAGGCACATGGCTTGGCGGGTGGAGGGGGGGTAGGATCGGGTGCGGTGGCCTTGTCTTTGGATGCCCCCTTGCGAATTTTTATTTTCTTGCCCGTAGCTATCACAGGATGAGGATGGTCTTGCGGAGGGGCTAGGGGCACTGTAGCAGTGGAAGGAACGAAGGGAATCGGTTGCACGGGTGTCACAACAATATATGGTTTTGGGTGGTGTTGGTGTTCCCATGTTTTGGCCAGATTGGCAAGACCAAAAGATGAGACAACATCAAACCACTTTCAGACCTCAGGATCTAGCCCTCTTGGGTCCATAGAGGGATCTCTCTATGTAAGAAAAGGTTTATGTCTTTGAAGCTCAAGGGTTAAGATACTAGGCTAGTTATAGGCACAGGGTTTGTTTGTTTGATTGTTTGTTTGGTTGTTGGATATCAGGAAAGAAGGGTTCAATGTAAGACAAGGATGAGCAAAGAGGGTTTAGGCAGAGGTGAAGTATTCCAGGGAGCATTCAAAACCATTGGGAAATGGATTTAGGAAAGGATTTTCTTGCTAATCAATATGCAAGCTTTCGGTTGGGATAGTCATCTAAAACATTGGATCTTAAAGATGATTGTGTGGTGTGGAATGGTAAGGGAGGAGGAAACAACATAGATTAGAACACAAAGTTAAAGACCTGAGATCAGAGAGAGGCTTTGAACTCTCAATTCTTCGGCCTCCAGCTTGAGGGATCTTAGAAAGGCCAGCTGGTCATACAAGGATCCTAGTGGACAGGGCTAACTCTAATCCCCATTGTTCCCAAATCTTCCAGCTAAATCCTAACAAGAACATCTAAGAACAGATTCATTTAATCCATACATCAGAGAGCAGGCAATAACATCCACTACACTGGTTAAATCAACTGAAATCAATTCTTAGATAACACATTCAGTAGAAAACATCAAAGGCAAGGAGAGCAGAAACATAGGGTACCTAACAATGGTAAATCCTATGCCAATATTCTGATGCAAGCCAGTAGAAACGAAATGAAATGAATTAAAACACAGAGATAGGAAACATCACCGCTGCTTTAGATCAGGATCCAAAGAAATGTGCTTGTCATATTAAATAGCAATACCAGTCAAGTACAACATTGGCAATAGCTGAATACTCAGTCTGAAAACATCTTCCTCAGCCTATCTTACAACTTTGCACAGAGACTTATCTCAACACAAACAGCTTAAAATTCTCTGATAACTGATCAACAACCTTTACAATAAATTTCTTCATGAATTTATAGCTCAGGTGGAGCTGAGAAGGTAGGTGACACACTAAATGCAGCATTAACACTCAGAAAAGAAAGAGGGCCAAAGCCCATTCTGTTTAAATCCTGTGCATTTATCCATGGCACTCTTTGGGTGAAAGAGTGGTCTTCTCCAAGCTTTCATTTACTCCGGTATGGCTCAGTCGTACTTTGCTGCAGTACTCTGTAGTACTCCTGATGAACTGAACAAAAATAAATCAATGATTCAAGTCTTCCATGCTGTGTAACTAATGCTTCTGATAGCGTAGGACTGTTGTCAAGGTGGGAAAATCTCTAGGGACACGGTATAGAATAAAAGCAGCATGGGCACTCTGTCCTTTACGGGGAAAACATTCTGCTGGTGTGAAGACCATGATATACATAAATTTCTATGTGCTGTACCCTCTGTGTGCTCCATGATGTCTTCGATCTGGTGCTTTGATGGCTCTGAGAAAGTTTCATAGAGTTTAACCCTGCTCTTTAAATGGCGATCATATCAATGACCCTCCTAGGCTTTGCTTCGTTATTTTGAACTCTGCACACTGTCCTTTCTGCATTTTCGGCCACTGTAAATAAAGACTGTGTAATCATGGCAGCTTTCACCTCTGATGACCCTGCAAAACACAAAAACCTGTTAAGAAAAACACGTATGGAGGTGGGGGACGCAACAGGGATGACGAGAATGGCTGTGCAGACTGGTGAGATGGCGAAAAATGCTATGGCAAACTTGCAGTGTGCTGGAAACAGCAGGAAATACAGTTGGAAGGTGGCACAGATGGAAAATCCAATGAAAAACCTTAAATATCGACCTTGGAATGGAATATATATGAAGGGATGGGCGAATATACGATGGAAACGCGTGGAAGGATGACGTGGTGGTACGGGGTCAACGGTGGGCATGTGGTCGAACCTGGACCGTCCGATCTTGGGTGGAGATCGACGGTGGAAAACACGTCGAAGGGTGATGGACAGTGGGCCAGCAGTACGGATGCCTCTGATTAACCTGTGCGCAGCTTCGTGGAGTGACAACCGTTGGATGGGCGATCGCAGATCTGACGGCACACAGTGATATCGCGTCGTGGCAAACGTCGAACAATAACGCGCGATGAGACGGTGGTTTTCAAACAGTGTCAGAGCCACGTGTCGGGCGATGAGTGGAATCGCTCCGAAAATAAAAATACCGCCCACCTCCGAAAGGCGGTGCAATAAAAACCGGCAGTTTTCAAATGGGCGTGGCTGTGGGGACCACCGGCAGATGAACTGTGGACCGTTGATCTGCGGGTTGAATGAACGGCTGCGATGCGATGATCGAGGCGATGGAAAATTGAACGGTAGACACAGCGGGGGTGCAACGACCGTCCGATCTATACATATCGACGGTTTAAAACGTGCCCGATATGGATTATGCGATAAGTGCCTCCCGCCCTGGCGCCTGGTCTTGGCGCTCGGGTCACATGGTGGAATGGTCGAGGGGGCTAGCCTGAAGGGGGCTAAGACCCATATATGTACAAATGTGGGTTTTGGCTTATTTTTAATGCATTTTGAGAGCAAAAAAGGGTAACGATAGGGGAAATAAGGGGAAATAAAACTACACCAGGGGTGTGTGTATGGTTTAGGGGGGATTTTATGGAGGTTTAGAAGGATTAGGAAAGGGAATTTGGGGTAAAAGGGGAACTTTTAAAAAGGGAAAAAAGGGATGGAGTGGACAATTCTGCAGGGGTACCAGGGGAAAATTAAGGCCTTTAGGAGCACAATTTTTTTCAATCAGTTAGGCTTCATAATGGGAATCAGCAGAGGGGATTTCATCACAGGGAAAAGGCACAGGAGACTTCAAGGATGATGTGTCTTCAAGGGAGATGCATTCATTGAAGGCTCAAAAACAATTTAGCCTCTTACTTTGCTTGTCAAAAAATTTATAGGGGGCTAACAGTGGCTCCACAAGGGGATGGCTTCTTCCTGAAGCAGTCAAGAATTCAGAAAATGATCTTTGGTGTAGGCCAGATGCCTGTTGCTTGAGCCACCTTTCTTCTTTGATTTTCAGCTGCCACAATTGTGAAGACATCAATTTAGTAGAAAAACTTTCCCAATCATTCTACCTACCCATTCTACAATCCTAGCATTTTTTTTTCTAGGGTGCATTTGAGATAGCAGACCCTTTACACCTTTATTTTTTACAAACAAGAAAATAAACATATTCTATTTCTACCCTTATTACTCCATGAGACCAGATTAAATTGTTGGTCTCACATGTTTCTCTACCTACTCTAATATCTGCTGGGATTAAACTGTCCAACAGATTTCTTCTCTATATTCTACAACATAAATTTAAAAATAGTCAAACTAGGATTAGACAGTCTAGTTTGTTGTGGATCCAAGGCATAAAGACAATTGCACATGGATAGAACTTTGCAGAAAATTAGAAACAAAATCTTGAAGGCTTGAAATCTGAAGTTTTGAAGCATCCTTCTTCTCTTTGTGACTCAAGTTTTGAGCTTGTTAGAGTCACTTTCTTTTCTCTATCTTAGCTCTGATGTTGGGCTTGTTAGAGCTGATTCTTCTTTCTTCTTTGCTGGTCCAGCTTTTGGGCATGTTTGAACCAGCTATCTTTAATTTCTTTGGCTCAGGTTTTGATCATATTAGAGCCAATATTTGCACTTCAAAGGTTCATGTTTTGTGCATGTCTGAACCTCTCCCTTTCTCTGTCTTCCTCTTTTTTTTCTTTTTTTTTGAACATTTTCTCTTTTTATTGAAAACAAACACTGTAATGGTATGTACAATGGAAATGGAAACTGGAAATCAGAAATCAGCAGAAGTAGTGTTTGAGCATCCTGCCATTGACATAACCCCCAAACAGCTCTGTACCATCTAATTCTTGTATGAAAAAGGCATTTGGACCCACAGTGGCCTGGATGATGTAGGGACGTTGCCACAACCTATCAAACTTGCCTTGCTCTCCTTTGTCCTCTCTCCTTGAGTCCCACTTCAGGAATTTATCTCCAATTTTGAAATCAGAGGCCTTATTTCTTTTGTCAAATAACTTCTTTATATTTTCCTGAACCTTCACAGCTTTTTTGTGTTGGAAATATTGTCATTGATGGAAAAGGAGGCAACACTCAGGAAAAAGAGGCAGCGCTGAAGCAGAGGAAGGCAAAAGAGGCACAGCGAAATCAATAGAGGCAGCAAGAAGAAAGTCAAAATGTAACAGTCATAGAAGCACAGTGAAGAACCTAACATCCCTCCCTACTTCCCAAAATTTTCCCAAGAATTTAGAAGCCCCCTATCCCCTTCATTTCGCTTCATTTCGACAAAATCCCTTGTTCCACACATCGGGATCGGTTTCACTCAAAAGATGTTTCAGAGCAAGAAAAGATGAATTTTGGAAAACTGAGAGAGGTTATTTTCCAAAACATCCCAAGGCAGAAAAACCTCTTTCACTTTTTACACAGGTATAATGGTTTTGGAGAAATGTCAAAAATACCGTTGCCTCAGGAGAATTGAATGCACCTCTGAAGTGACCTTGGGAAAATCAAGATTTCTCCTAGCATGGTTGGCCAAATGACTTGCTTGATGATTTAAATGATAACTAGACAGAAAGAAATTTCCAATGAGCTATCATGAGCTCAATTTGGAGTTGAGGAAGACCTTCAAAAGTTGACTGCAACAGCGCTCTGCCTTGAGGCAGCCTCATTCTGCTCATTTTGACTAGTGTTGGGAGATTTGGTTTTTGATAGGGTAAATGGAATCAAAATTACATAATTCCACTTGTGTTGGAAAGTAGACTCCAATAGCTTTCCAACGAGCTATCACACGCCCGATTTGGACACCGGGAAGGCCTCCAAACGCTTCCTGCAAAATGCACTATGTGGCAAGAGGCAAGAGCGACCCACTTGAGGGGAGCGACCCACTTGAGCATTTCAGCCAGTGTAAAAATGAATGGGAGCGACCCACTTGGGGGGAGCGACCCACTTAAACAACAAAGCCCAGAAATTTGTGTTTTGTGCCCAGTTTTGATTCAAGTTGACTCCAACAACTTGCAAGTAGGTTTTTAAACATTGCTCATGGATTTTTAGCATGATTATGATATTATTGATGTTGGGCAATAAGCCATGCTTGGAGAAAACCCTACATTCACCATGCAAATGATTTCTCAAGGGTTTTGAAATTGTATGGGCAATTTTGTGGAAAATTTGAAAACCTTCAAATGGTGGAGATGTTCACACCCTAGCACGTTGTATAGATGATCCTCACACTTTCAGTTATCATCTTGTCGCTGCTGTTCATGCTCTTTCATATTTTGCACAGTCTTATGTCGACTAATCTATAGCCCTCATTACCATAATATCACCATTGTTGTTGTTATCATTATATTACCATTGTGATAGTAATTTGTGTCACTATGGTCATGGTCTTCTCCCTGTTCTCCAGTTCATAAACACAGTCCTCTACTTGTTTGCTTCTTTGACAAACTTTGCCCATCATTACCAAAAAGCTTGCCCCATACTTTGCAGCTGGAATTCATTTGTGAAACTCACTTATGGTCAAAGCAGTGATAGTTTTCATGCCACTAAAACAGAGCCATCTTCATTGTAATTTTGTTTTCCTATGATACTTTGGCAGTGTGTGATATCTATTGGGTGTTGAACATACATTATAACTTTTCTTTCACTGCATCTATATCAGTATACATAGTGCCAATATCTTGTTCCAGGCCATGTCAGAGACAGAGTCAGTGTATGAGCAGGAGTCGGACAGTGACTCAATCGTTGAGGTTGATGCACTGAGATGGAGCATACCAGTGCACCAGTAGTGGTAACATATCAGAGAAGCCACAGAGTTTTGTTTCAACATCACGACGAGTACTATCTCCACCCGGGGTGGAAGGGGTCTCGTTGACTTCATCAGCAACGCGAGTACTATCTCCACATGGCGTGGAAGGGGTCTTGCCTTCTTCATCAGCGTAGGTACATTCACAGGATCATGATAGAGACCAACACATACAACCGAGACAGTGTTTTCACCACAGGAGCTGCATGCACCAGGAGAGCACTAAAATGGCGGAAAAGGCCTGATCCACTCCGGATTTTGGCCGAGGCTTCATTGAATGAGCAAGATACATGATGGAGGACCTCCGCTCCGAATTTGGGCAAATTCTGAGAAAATTTTGTCATTTTCAAATTTTTGGGTCAAAAAACAGGTTTTTCAGTTAAGCGGGTCGCGCACTCATGCGCTCACTTTTTTTTGGGACACTTTCTGGAGGAAATTTTTGCATTTTTGGATTTTTCATGGTTATTTATGCATCCTCAGAAGTCAACTAAGCATTTCATCAAAATCTGGATGGTCAAAGAGCTCAAAAACACCATGAAAACCACCTTGCTGCCACCTTTTGCACCAGCAGGAAGTACCTCTGGGAGAATGAGGTTTTTGAGGGTCAAATGAGCTCCAAATTCAGAAATTCCACTTGGGTTGGATAGTCAACATCCAGGGCTTTCCAACGAGCTATCATGAGCTCAATTTGGATGCCGGAAAGTACCTCAAATTCAGGCTGGAAAAAGCGCGACCCACTCGGCTCAAAAGCGACCCACTTAAATTTTTGCTGAATTTTCAACTGCCAGCTCAGATTTTCGCCTAGTATGGACCAGTTTTGCTTGTGGATGGAATTTTTGGGTTTTTATGATGTAAATTTATATTGGGCATGTAACTTTGGCTTATTTTTATCTATTCTAGAATATTCACTCTCAAAAAGGTAAAAATCATGTAAATGGATCAGTTTCCACTCTTTTAGAGGCAAGTTGTTAGCTGCCTAGATTGTAGTTCCATGATTAGAATTGGTTGAAACTGATCCCTGAAGAGGGAATTCGACCCCTAGAGGTTGGGAAAGGTGTTAGAGTGATCTATATATTGTAATTTCTCAATCATTTTCAGAGGTTGGAGAGGTTGGACTCTTGGGATACTTTTGATATCATTGTACATAATTTTCATATTTTGGCTAAGGAAAGATCAGGGGTTTTGCGGCACTTGTTGGGATCCTTGTGGTGTTCTGTTCTTGATGGTGTTTCTTCTTTGTTTACTGTAAGTTTCTTCATGTTTAATGTATGCCATCCTTTCGTTATGCTTCTGAACTAAATTGAATGAGTGAATAAGGTTGAATCCATTGTTTACAGTGCTTGGCCTTTGAATTCAGTTAGTTCTATATGTTTTCAGCTGTTTGGAGAGGATCCAAGTTCTTCTTTGCCCTCTTCAGCTTCTCGTTGGTCTGATCTGTCCATATATTCAATTCAAAGCATCAAGACATTCACCTACCTCGCCCCAACTCGAACTCTGCAAAGGTCTGACCTTATCCCCGGACCCAAAATTTGTTTTCCCATTACTCCAGCGAAAACCCAAAAAACCAAAAAACAAACATACTTATCTCTTTACTAGCCTAAAATCAGTTCTTATTGTAAGTCATCTCGCATCCTATTGCTTATTTTCTCGATATTGACGGAGAGAGCCCTCTCCTGTCCTCGTAGGGCTAGCTACGAGGCTGAGCATGGTTTGATGTAGCCTTGAGTTTACTTCATTTCAGCCTGAGGTAGATTTGAGCGCTAACATAGTGGCGACCATACTGGGGAGAAACTCAAAACGTTTGCTTGCTATAGACGGAGTCTGAAGTCACGCCAGGTAGCCTTCGAACTGCACATTGCTCTGCGAGTGCATAGTAGATAAAAGCTGCTTCAGTCGATCTCCGGTTTAGCTTGTGAATGTGTCCCTTGATTTGCAAATTGCCCCAGTACGTGTATCAAGTTCAGATCCGATGGTTGATGGTGGACAACGATCAGACATAAGAAGGCTGAAATCATTCACCTGGTGACTCCAATTCAAAGTCTGGAGGACTGACTCTTTCTCTGAGAAAATGGAAGGATCTTACACAAAGTTCAGGTATCTAAAGTGGAATGGTATTCAGGATCTAATCTGCTTTCTCGTAAATTACTTCTTTGCTGGTCTTGAAGATATCCTGAAAGTTTTTCAAAGTTTGTTGTATGAGAAAGGTCATCAAAATCTTCACTCGACCTATTCAAAGAGTGTAAATGTTGAGTTTCCCTTTGATCCTGGCCTCCTCACTTTTCCCACATCTTATGTTGACTCTCTACAGAGTGATGAGCCTAAAGAAAAGAAAACTGATTTCGCAGCTCTTGTACATGCCCCTACACCTTGTAAAATTCCAGATCGGTATAAACCTCTTGTTTTGCCTTCTGTTCTTCATGCTTTTCTTGCAAATTATGACCTATATCTACCGAGATTTGATGGTGAATGTAACAATGTCAACGCTGAGCAACATGTGCAGAATGTTGAGACTTTTCTAGATCTTTTTGAAGTTGATGATGAAGATGTTAGTATTAGGCTTTTTGCTCTTTCTTTGCAAGGCCAAGTGAAGAGTTGGTTCAAAGCCCTGCCTGATGTGAGCATCACAGATTTCCAGCAGTTTGTCAAAGTTTTCCTTGACAGGTGGATGATCGGACAGAACTTTTTGTTGATTATAGAGGAGTATAACCAGTTGAAAAGAATGCCAGGTGAGACAGTACAACAATTTTCTGCTAGATTTAACCAAGTTTATTATTCGATGCCATTTGATATAAGACCTTCTCCTAGATCTGCTCTCTTGCACTACCCGGGTGCCTTTGATCCGGAAATGGAGTTTCAGCTGAGAGAAAAGAATATTGAAACACTTCACGAGATGCAGAACAAGGCAGTGAATGTAGAGGCTCATTTGCTGATCTTGAGGGCAAGGTTGAAGGAAGAAGAAAAGAAGAATGTTTCAGAGCAGCTGACACTTTCAGAGGAAAATCTTGATCTTTTCGTAAACACCGTAGAAGAGATGGTGCGGAAAATGACTGCAAAAAATGAAAATGACATTCAAGAACAAGTTGCTGACCCAAAACATTTTGTTTCTGATCCCAGTAGTCATAGTGATTGTTTTATAGATCATTGTGAAGAAGAGAGAGTTGTTGATATGATGTGTATGTTTGATGATGAATTGCCTCAGTTTGATCAGTATGATGATGATTATGTTCTCCAAAAAGAATCTAATCTTGCAGACAAATCAGCAGCTAGCTTGTGCGAGGAGGAAGTTCACTTTCAGCAGCTCGAGTACAGTGATCAACCGATGCATATCAGTTATGGCAATGATGAGGAAAGTGCAGAAAATTTTGATGTAAGTGAAGGATCTTTGCCTTTGTGTTTTGATTCGTTTCAGTTCATTAGAGATAACTTTCATGCAATCAGAAATCAAACGTCAACAAGTCTTGATCTGGATCGTCTTGAGGGCAACGAAAACTTCTCATATTCAGATTTGCAGCCCGCAAAAGTCATTGATTGTCAAGTTGCAGCTGAAGATTTGGAAGTGGGCACACATGATTTAATGATTCAAGGTGACTCCATACCTTTATGTTTTGAATCATTTCAGTTTTTGAGAAAAAAATTGCATAGTAAATCTTCAAATGAGCAGCCCATAGGAAATCAGCAATCTCTCAGTGTTAATGTTGAGGATGAGACAGATAACGAGATTTTTGAGCAGCTTGTAGCATCAGATTTGCAGCCATCTAATGCAATTGAAGGTCAGATTACAGATGAAGTTGTGGAAGATGAAATACATAATTTGATGATGTAGGAAGATTCTATACCCTTTTGTTTTGAAGCATTTCAGTTTATAAGGCAGAATCTTCATAATATATCTCAAGGAAAAGATGAACAGCCAGAAGGAGGTCATACAGTTTCAATGGATACAGTGCAGCAGTCTTCTCAAGTTTTTGATGATCCTATTGCTCGTGTGTTGGATGATTTTTGTTATAAAAATTCTGCTCCATTAGCTAACCATGTGCCCGAAAAGAATGTTGATGATAATCTTATTCAAAGGTCACCTTCATTGTCTTGTTTAACAGATTGTTCATTGCATAGCACATGTCAAGATTTCCATTCATATGAGGAGATTGATAAAGGAGGCTTTTGTTCAGTCTGGAATCAGCAACAGAGTTTCATTTTTCATGAATTTCAGGATCCTTTTGACAGCTTTCTGCAATCACCAAAGAAAAGCACCGCAGATGTGAGGAAAAGTTTAAGATCAAGGTATGGAGATTATCTGGACCAGAGCTATGTTTATGAAGATCCTTTCACAGTATTCTTGCAGTCATCCAGTCGATTTATGCTTTGCAAGTTTATCAACAGTTCACTTGGTTCAAAGTTTCCATGGGAGTTTCCTGTCAGTAGTTGTTTCTCGTTGTTCATAAGCAAGCATTTGGGAAGAAATCAAACAGCAGCCAGCATGCTTGCATGGTTGCATTGGCTGTTCCATTACACTTGATCGGGTGGTGAAAAGCACAATTAGAGTAGGTTGTATTGAATAAGCTCTACTTTGAGCATATTTCCAGTTTGTCGGTTGTGTTTAAGTATCGAGTTAGTTTTTAGTTGAGTGAGATTCAATTTGTGTCATCAAGTCATCAGTTTTCAGTCATGCATTTCAGTTTGAGTTTTTGATTCCATGGCCCAATGGATAAGGCACTGGTCTGCTCTCCCAAAGATCTGTCGTTCTTGGCACCTCCAAGGAGCTACCATCCCCATTGGAGCCAATGTTAGATTCAGCCTTTGCAGCCTTCCTCCAGTGATCAAACATGCTCTTACAAAGTGATTTTAAAGTGTCAAGGTCAAATTTTGTCATTTCAAAGAGTTTTCAAGCAAAATTTGCTCACTAGGCATTAGGTCTAGGGTTTGTTTTCACTCTTTCCAAAGTTGTCCAAATGTCAGTCCATGTCACCATTCAGCTGAGTGTACCATGATTCAGAGGGTTTTCATCATCATTTCAAGCTCCATCGAGTCATTTTACACCTTGTTCATGCTTCAGTTGTGCCTTGGTAAGGTCCATTTCCCTCTCCTAGGGTTTTGGAGGTAATTTCTCTTGGATGGTCAAATCATCGAAAAACTTGTATCCTGATGTTCATACACCTTCCCCTATCATTAATTCACCTTATTAAACACTTCCCATCACTGAGATCCCTCAAATTCCTCATTTTTGCACAAACCCTAGTTTCTTGCCACAACTTGGCAATTTTCTAGGCTAGGCCTGTGTTTTTCCCTTTTGGACCCCTTCCCCTCACTCAATCTCTGAGATTCCACTTTACCCTGCTTCCTAACATCCCTCCCTACTTCCCAAAATTTCCCCAAGAATTTAGAAGCCCCTTATCCCCTTCATTTCGCTTCATTTCGACAAAATCCCTTGTTCCACACATCGGGATCGGTTTCACTCAAAAGATTTTTCAGAGCAATCAAAGATGAAATTTGGGAAACTGAGAGAGGTTTTTGTTCAAAACATGCCTAGGAAGAAAAACCTCTTTCACTTTTTACACAGGTATCATGGTTTTGAAGAAATGTCAAAAATACC
>CM076582.1:1579654060-1579733722 GCA_034641835.2 Pinus albicaulis | reverse complement strand
AACACTACCAAAGAGGGGGATGCACAACAATTTTAATATCCCTGAACCAGCCAATCCACGTGCCCATGACATTGGCTCTACCTTAGATATGTTACCGTACATCACTCTTTCAAGATATAATTATGGGGCCAGTGCTGGGAAGGCTTCCAGATTTCCCAGATCATGATCATCGAATTTAAGGAGGGGGAGGCATCTAAACATATCACCATTCAGAGTGTAATATTCCCAAATGGGAAAAGTAGACATATAGTGCATAAACATGGAAATTAGAAGTGAATACATAAACACACCAATATGTGAGACAAATTTACAACCATATTATTAAACATGTAAAAAAATAATAGGCACAAGACCTTGAGGATCAAGTCACTCAAACAATAGAAAACAAGCCTCTAATAGGCAAATATGCTAATACATGAGAAACGTTGTTATAAAAATGCCATGAGCCATGAAAACACATTTTTAGGGCATAAACTACTACATGAATTATAGAAAAATGTATATATGTTGTTATTTAGCTCAAATAATGTCAGGAGTGAAGATCTAGGCTCCCAAACACTTTTCCAAGACAACCCAGAAAGGGTTTTCGGAAATGCCCAAAAATGCAAAATGTCGGAATGTAGCCCTAGGTCTGAATAGCAGCTGCAACTGAATAAATAGATGGAGGTGGAAAAAACTAATATATAAATGAATATATCTTCTCCAATATATCCTCCATGTGAAAGCCCAGTCCCTTCCTTGAAGATCTCACCCTCCAAATCAAGCATTGTAACCTCCACTGCAAATGCTCACTAGAATAATGCAGTCAAAAAGGGAATCTGAACTGTAGATGGTATAAATAGGTTGGCCTGGTGCCAAGATATGAAATAAATCTCAAGGACCTTCCTTTTTTATCTCCCAATAATAATAATTCTTCCTCCACTGAAAAATTAGCTCAGAAAGTGACCCCAACAATCCTCCAGTGCAACACTCTGCAACACAACACAAATTTGAATAGAAACTGTGCTATAGCTGAAGACTGAAGCTTGGCCTGATGCCTAGATGTGGACTATACAACTCAATAATCTCTCCTGAGTAATCACTCAAAGTCCCCTAAGGATGAGTGTGCGATTCCCGCTCGAGAACACCCTTGTACTAAACAGTACAGTAGACCCTGCTAAACAGCAAAAGTTAAGCATAGAAATGTCACCTAACAAATCCAGATCTAAAAGGATAAATAATCAATAATCATCTAACATTCCCTCTATGGCTGCCTTTCCCTTCCTTATATGCATTATGAGCCTTCTCACCTTGGGTCCCACTCTTTAAAGACACTACTGTCATGGAGACTATCTCCCATTAACTCTGCGTTGTTTCACATTGATGATCCACTCTCTCTATACCAACGTTGTTGATTTTGTCAACATTGACCTTGTCCACATGGTTTTTCTCCTATTCACACATGGAGGTGCTTTATCCAGCTATCATGATGATCCCTTTTCACATTAAGAGGGATTTTATTCCTACTAAATAGATTTATGGGTCTCCCTACCCATTTATTCATCTATCTAAAAGACAAAAGAAAAAATGAATATTCCAATTAGTTGCATGCCATTCCTCTTGGCCAGCATAGACATGACCTCCTCCATCTTAGGGGTTACTTCTAATACATCTTCAGACCCAACTTCCCCATGTTAGCCCCCTATAAATTTTTGACAAGCAAACAGGGGGCTAAATGTTTCTGAGCCTTCAAGGAATGCATTTCCTCTGAAAACACATCATCCTCGAAGCCTCCTCGTGCCTTTTTTCCTTTGATAAAATCCCCTCTGCTGATTCCCATTATAAAGCCTCTCTGTTTGTGAAGAATACCCAAAGGCCTCCTTTTTCCTCCTATTTCATTCCCACTAAACCCCACTTTCCATCCTCTTTTTCCCCTTTTTTACCCCAGAAATCCCTCCCAAAATCCCTCCTAAACCTTTTGAGTCGCCTTCATTCCCCTCTTAAAACCTTCAAATACCCTTGGGTTGGCCAAATAGCCCCTCTTTCCCTCTATCGTTATCTCTTTTGGCCTTAAATTTCATTGAAAATGAGCCAAAAACCCATATTCTTCATATATGAGGCCTAGCCCCCTTTGGCCAGCCCCCAAAACCGTTTCCCCACGTGACCTGGGTGCTAAAACCAAGCGCTAGCCTAGAAAGTTCTTATCGCAATTGGATATTGGGGGTGCTATTAACCGTCGATCCGTATAGATCAGACGGTCTTCGCAAACTCCATAACGTCTGTGCCCCCCTCCCGTTCACCCCTCTGATCGCATATCCACCATCCATATAACCCGCAGATCGACGGTCCGTATTTGATCCTCCCTGGTGGTCCCCGTGCCAAAACACTATGCAGAAAATCGGTGGTTTCTATTGCACCACCTTTCAAAGGTGGGCGGCATTTTTCATTTCGCAGTGATTAGCACCATCGTTTGACATGCGTCCTCAAGCTGTTTTGGAATACCATTTTCATCGCGCGTTATAGTTCGACTGTGGACCTGGTACAATATGCACGTACACCATCAGATTTGAAGTCGTCCATCCAACAGCGATCGCACCACAAAGATGCGCGAGTGATAGTCAAGACAAAAAGGACCCAGGCCCACCATCTGTCACCCTCCGATGCATCCTCAACCATCGATCTCCTCCTGAGATCAGACGGTCCGGATTAAATCTCACCCCGCCATTGACCAGGTCCCACCACTTCACCCATTTCATATATTTTTGTTGTGTTTTCATTCGTTCCCCTTTGTATTTCATTCAAAAGGCCAAATGTCAATGTTTGTATTAAAACTTGTTATATTCCGCAAACCCTCACTAAATCATTTCTCCACTATGTCACTGCATTATTTCACCATTTTGCATGCATGTCCACTGCTTCACCATGATCCACCACCTGTCCTCCAGTCCTCCACTACATTCGCCCACCCCATGCATGGATTTCTTAACGTGTTTTCTTATTTTGCAAAGTTGCAGGTGGTGAACACCTCTACTGTTCACAGTCACTGTTCCAGTGACGTGGAGCGCAGAGAAGGCCATGGTTCGAGCCCGGTATTGTAGGAAAATGTTTGGGAAGGATTCTACAGGAAATATTTCATCAAAGTACAAGGTTCGACCATGTAAAACCTCTCCTACACCATTTAAAGTTCCAATTTCGCAGACAGAGAGTATCAGTAAAAAAACAGACAGTTTAAGGCCTGTAATTGAATATTTTGAACCTTAATCCAATAATTTAAAGGTAAGGTACCAGACTGAAGACCTCATGAATCACACAAAAGGCCTAGGGCACACAAAATGATATATATCAGTGTCACCATCAACAAAATGTTCCTACCCGTGAAAAGACGAAGTGCCCATACTGTTTCCATTCTATATCGTGTTCCTGAGGAGATTTCAGCCCTGACAAAAGTCCTATGCTATCAGAAGCATTTGTTTCATAGTATGGCAGACCCTAGCATCATTATTCTACCTTTTTTTTTAATTCACTAGAAGTACTACAGAGATAGTACAACAAGTACATCAAAGACATACCTGGAGTAGATTGTAGCCTGACGAAGACCATCCTTTCATCCAAAGAGTATCAAAGACAAATGCCCAGAATTTAAAATATAATGGGACATCGACCCTCTTCCTCTTCTGATTTTAATGCTACATTTATTTTTCCATCTACCCCTTCTGCCTCTTTTTCAGCTATAAAAATTCATGAAGAAACTCATTGTAGAGGTTGTTGATCGGATATCTGAGAATTGCAAGTTGTTTCTTTTGAGACATAGTCTCTGTGAAAAGTTGTAAGATAGGATGAGGAAAATGTTTTCAGGCTGAATATCAAGCTGTTGGAAATGTTGTACATGACTAGTGTTTCTCTTTAATATGAAAAGCACATTTCTTTGGATCCTGATTTAAAGCAGCGGTGATGTTTTTCTATCTTTGTATTTTTTTTACCTTGTAGTTCATTACATTTCATTTATACTAGCTTGCATCAGAAATCTGGCATAGGATTTACCCTTGTTAGGTACCCTATGTTTTTTCTCTCCTTGCCTTCAATTTTTTCTGTTGTATGTGTTATCTGAGGATTGTTTCAAGCTAATTTGACCAGTGTAGTGGTCAAAACTATTTTCATATGTTCTTGTTAGGCTTTTTTAAAATGAATTGGGATACTGGGAGTTTAGATCTTTGTCTCTGCCTCACTAGAGTCCTTTTCACTTGATTAAACCTTTCTAATTTTCCTTAAGCTGGATACCAAAGCATTGAGAGTTCAAAGTCTATCTCTGATCTCAGGTTTCCACCTTTGCGTTCTGAATCTTTAATGTTCCTTGTCTAAAGAGTTAACCTTTTAGGTTTTGGATCATAGGTTGTCAAATGGTATGCCCTGTCCCTTGATCTAATTTATGAAAGGTAACCTTGGAGGTTTCCTTGCTTTCACCCTCTCTCTTACCATTTCATGTCACACTATCATCTTTAAGATCCAATGCTTTAGATGACTAGCCCAACTGAAAGCCTGCATATTGGATAGCAAGTAAACCCTTTCCTGACTCCATTGCCCATGGTCTTGAATGTTCTCTAGATTATCTCTCCTTTGCCTAAAACCCTCTTTGCTCAGCCTTGTCTATACTAAACCCTTCTTTCTTGATTCCCAACAACCAAACAAAAATCAAACAAAAAAACTCTGAGCCTATAACTAGCCTAATATCTTGACTTTAGAGCTTCAAAGACATAAAATATTTTCTGATATAGAGAGATCCCTCTCTGGACCCAGAAGGGCTAGATCCTAAGGTCTGAAAGTGGTTTTGATGTTGTCTCATTTTTTGGTCTTGCCAATCTGGCCAAAATATGGGAACCCCAACATAATGGCGACTCCGCTGAGGAATTTGTGAGTATTTTCCATCTTACTACATCACAAGAGCCTCAGAAAACCAAAATCTCTGGTTAGGTTGGCAGTGAAACACTTCCACTTGCAAATCCACTTTCTACACCACTGGTTTTGTTTCTCCCACACTCTTAGACAAAGTCTGGAAAGGGCCAAGTAGCCTCCAGATCTCACTCTCTTTCAGAGGTGAAATATCTGGTAAAAGCCCTCCCAGTCCATCTCTGGTTAGAGTTTGCTATGTTTTCGGGATATCCTTGAAAGGGACATCACATAAGCACTGTGGTGGACAGTGTAACCCCTATAAATATCCTAAACCTTCCACCTAGTGACTCCATAGTTCCTTAAATATCAAGACTCCGCTGGTGATCAATAGGCCTGCTGATTATCTTGGTTCACGTAAGACTCCATTGGGAGACCAGCCACCATAACAACATCAGCCACAATAGAAGTAACAAGTAGGGCTAAGCTGCTTGGTTAGAAAACAACATTCTGGCTTCAAGAACCATTCACACAAGAGCTTATCCTAACTCAAACCCACCTAAAATAGTTGACAACCCTGAGAGCATCCTGAAGAGATCTCCTACACCTAAAGAACCAACTATTTCTAGCCACATCCATAGAGCTAACTTTGCACCAGAATACTTTACAGCTCTATCAAAAACTTATCTTGACCAAGACCTACCAAACAGATTACCAAGAACTAGGTCATTCAGTGTTCTAGACCATCCAGACCTTGAGATTCCCAGTTCACCATCTCATAGTGGTCAACACATTTGGGACAGAGAAACTCCTCCATATACACCTCCTGATATCCACTTCATTCAAAACTTGGGGCTCTACCACCCTAAACCTGCTCAACAGAATTCTTCTGATCCTATTATCCCTGCCATCCATATACCAGCTGCTCAAGTCAATCCCTTACCTTTTCAAAATTCCATCATGGCAGCTTGGTATGCACCTCTAGTTTTACCCCAGCCTCTAGTGCCCCTTCCTAATGATTATCAATCAAAGATCCCACACTCCACTGCAAGAGAGTCTACACCAGCTCAGCACCATGTAGATAGGATGGAATATTATTTTGACTGCATGGAGATAGATGATGATACAATCAAAATGAGAATCTTTTCCCAGAGTTTAGGAGGGGAAGTGAAAAAATGGTTCAAAGGCCTACCTCCTAATAGTATCCAAGACCTCCCTGCTTTATATCAAACCTTCATAAATAAATGGGAAGTTAAGGCCAACCCTCTCCAAATCTTAGTAGAATACAAGAACCTGAAAAGAAACGTGGGAGAGAGTATCCATGACTACTCTACAAGGTTTAATAGTGTTTATAATTCTCTTCCTCCACACATGAAACCTCCCCAAGGTTTGGCCCTACTGAAATACCTTGAAGGATTTGATACTAGCATGGCCTACCAGCTTAGGGAGAGATATTACAACACATTGGAAGACATGAAAAAAGGAGCAGTGAGTGTAGAGGCTAATCTGATTGAGAAAAAAGCCAAAATGAGGGCTGAAAAGAGGGTGACGTATAGAGATGACATTGTAGCTTCCACATCTTATCCCAATTATGAACATTTATATAAAAACGTGGAAAAGCTACAGCAAATTATGGAAAATATGGTTGTCACAGTTAGTAATCAGAATAGAAACCAAAATCATAACCAGAACTAGAACTTTAGAAGAAACAATACCACTCCCAACAGGGAAAGAGACTCAGATCAACAAGTTATTCCCCCATTTCAAGAAAAATTTCTTGATGAAGATGAGGGAATCATAGAAGAGTCTGAGGGAACCACAATAAACATGTTTGAAGTAGAAAACTCAATCCACAACTGTTCCACAGAGGAAGATCGGCCCTCACCCTCATATTGGGATGAGGAAATATTGGATTCTGAGGATTACAGACTTGGATTTGAAAATGCCATCATGCAGGTCAGAGAACAGTATGAAATTAGAAGAAAAAAGAGCCTAGACACCCCCAAACCAAAGGCTTTTGATATTTCCATCAAGAAAAGGCCTGAGAAAACTTCTAAAGCAGCTGCTGAGAGTAACAGATTACCAGCTGAGAGTTCTGGGAAGAGCAAAGAAAAAGACAACCAAAACACTGATAAACAAAGTCAACCAACCAGCAGCACTAGCACTACAGTTAGTGCCCCTGATAAAACAGTTCCTAAGCCTGTACATAGTGAGAATCAGGCCACTGATTCTGCCACCAAGGTGGTGCCTAAAAAAACAGATTTGAACATTCCAAAGAGTGAGTCCACTTTCAATTTGGAGAATGATATTGCGAAAATTAAAATCTCTGTCTCACTCTCTGAGCTGGCCACTCAGGATTTATATAAAGGCCAAATTTTGAAAGCTTTAAATCTAGGTGAAAATAGTGACACTGTAAATCTGAGTGATGATCAACCAGCCCTTATGTTTGGTCCAAAGATAGAAGGAAAGTTTTAGGAAGGGGTAGTACCCCCTTTTTATATCAGTCTCAATATCCATGACAAGATCCTTCACAACGCAATGCATGACTCTAGGGCCTCACACAACTTGATACCTAAGGTAGTTATGGAAATATTAGGCCTAGAGATAACCCGTCCCTATAAATACCTCTATTCATTTGACTCTAGTAGAGTAAAGTGTCTTGGCCTGATCAAATATTTATGTGTGAACTTAACCCAAATTCTAGCCAAATGCATGGTCATGGATGTTGTAGTGGCTGATGTACCACCTAAGTATGGCATGTTGCTGTCAAGGTCATGGGGAGCCAAGCTGCAAGGTACAATGCAGATGGATGGGGCATATGCTACAATCCCTGTCTTCAGCCAACTTAAAAGATTGTATAGAGAGGCACAAATGAAATTCCTGGTCAGTAGCCCTGAAAAACCTAAAAATTCACCTTTATACTCTGTACACACAGATCTTGACTCCTTCATCCTATGCAATGATGAATCCTTAGAAGGGCCAGAATTCAAAAATAGAGATACAAACAATGAAACAGAGCCCATAGACTTTAACATAATGGCTACTCTAGAATCAAAAGAAAATGATGGAGAAACCTATGGGAAGTGCACCAAAAATGAAACTCAGAGTGAACAAGAAATAGAATGCATTCAACTGATTAGTCACCCTTCCCAAGCTCATACACCACACCAAGAACGAAACGGTGGTAAGCCCAAGAGAAAACCTTTATGGGAAATGAATTTCGATGGGTCATGCACCAAGAGAACTGCAGGAGCAAGAGTGTGGGTACATAACAACAAGAGTGACTACGCAGAGAGTCATGCCTGTAACCTAAAATTCAAATGTACAAACAATATCGCAGAGTATGAGGCTCTTATCCTAGGCTTGAATCTGTTGAAAAAATTAGGAGCTTGTAGGATAGCCATGCATGGAGACTCTGATTTGATCATTAAACAAGTGAATGGTGAATACACAGCGAAACATCCTAGGCTGAGGGCGTACAGGAATGATGCTATGTACCTATTGAAAACCTTTGTAGAATACGAACTGGTGTTTGTACCTAGGAGTCAGAATCCAATTGCAAATGGATTAGCCTGCGTGGCTAGTTCATATCACAAGCCTCCCAGTGACCAAAAAATCATCATTCAGACCAAATTCAGACTTGCAGTGCCGGATAACAAAAAATATTGGCAGGTCTTTGAGGGTGATAAGCAGATTGAATATTTCCTGGTAGGCAGGAACGAGTTTGAATTTCCCGATTCAGACTCTAAATCTGATGATAGCTGCCTAAGTGAAGATCCCTCAGACGAGGAAGAAACACCCTGTAACATATAAATAAATGCTTTAAACGAACAGATTGGAAATCCAAATGGAGAATGTGAAAACACAGATAGTGAGGAAGTAGAGGTGTTTCAAACCAAAGATAAGAACATACCTCGAGGTCTGACACCTTTAGAAGACCTTTTTTACTTCGATGATGTAGCAGAAAATCCCACTATAGAACACACAGACTTTGATGTCGAGGAATGCAACATAGGCACTGAAGATAGGCCCAAGATGATTAAATTGGCTAAGTCCCTGCCTGCAAGCATGAAAATGAAATACATTGACCTATTCAAGGAATTCATTGATGTGTTTTCCTGGAGCTATGAGGAATTAAAGGCCTATGACACAAACATCATACAACACAAAATACCTCTGAAAGAAAATCAGAAGCCCTTCAGACAGAAACTCCGCAGAATAAACCCAAAACAATTACCTGCAGTAGAAAAGGAAATAAAGAAGATGTATGAGGCAGGCATAATAGTTCCGGTGAGGTTCTATGATTGGGTCTCAAACCTTGTAGCTGTAAGAAAGAAGACAGGTGAGATCAGGCTGTGCATTGATTTCAGGAATCTTAACAGAGCCTCACTCAAAGACAATTACCCTTTGCCAGAAATGGAACACATTCTTCAGAAAGTAGTAGGCTCAAAAAGGATCTCCCTGTTAGATGGTTTTTCAGGTTACAACCAAGTTTTAGTACTCCTATAAGACCAACTCAAGATAGCCTTTACCACTCCATGGGACACTTTTATGTATGTAAAAATGCCCTTTGGACTGATGAACGCTGGTGCAACCTTCCAATGAGCAATGGACATAGCATTTTCAGATGAAATAGGGCACTTCATTGTCATCTATATGGATGACATAACAGTCTATTCCAAGACTGAAGAAGAACACCTAAAACATCAGAGAAAAGTCTTTGAAAAATGTAGGAAGTTCGGTTTGTCATTGAATCCTAAAAAGACTGTATTTGGGTTGCAAGAAGGTAAGCTTCTTGGCCACATCATATCTGAGAAGGGGATTAGGATAGACCCACAAAGATTTGAGGGAATACTACAAATCACACACCCGAGAAACATCAAAGAGTTACAGTTCTTTATTGGGAAAATCAACTTCCTAAGGAGGTTTATTCCCAACTTAGTTGAACACCTTAGGAATATGACTAACATGCTGAAGAAAGGTGTAGGAGTTAAGTGGACTGTCGAGGCTAAAAAATCCTTTGAGTCAGTTAAACTTGCACTCACCCAGGCTCCCATCATAATTAGCCCATATTTCTCAAAGGATTTCCTGATATTTTCATTTGCCTCTGAGCATACAATGGCTGCAGTCCTACTGCAGAAAAATCCAGAGGGAATGGAACAACCTATTGCCTTTTTCAGCAAAGCTCTGAGGGATGCACCCTTGAAATATAACATAATGGAAAAACAGGCCTATGCCTTGGTAAAAGCCTTGAAAGACTTTAGGGTGTACATACTGCATTCCCACACCATAGCCTACGTGCCTAACATAGTGGTTAAAGACATCTTGTCCCAAGACCCAGATGGGAAGAGGGGCAAATGGATTTTTGTAATCTTAGAATATGACCTTGAGATAAAACCCACAAAACTGATCAAAGGTCAGGGCCTAGCTCAACTAATGGCTGAATCAAATTTACAAGCCCTTGACATAAACATGGTAGATGCCTTGGATGAGTAGGAAGGATTGCCTGATCCCACTGTTGAGGAGAGGTTTCAAAAATCTCCATGGTATTCAGACATTTTGTATGTGCTCACACACCTCAATTCCCTTCCTGAACTATCAAATACCAAGGCTAGATTCCTAAAGCTAAAAGCCAGAAAGTATTTCATACTTAATGAATGCTTATACTGGAAAAATACCAATGGCCTATTGCTTAAATTTTTTCCTGAAACTGAAGCAAAGAGGATTAAACAGGAATTCCATGTAGGAGAGTGTGGAGGCCACCTGAATTGGAAAGCCACTGCTAACAAAATACTCAGAGCTGGCTATTATTGGCCTACACTCTTCAATGACATCCATAAGATGATAATTTCCTGCCACAAATACCATATTTTTGAAGGCAAAAGAAAGCTCCTACCTCTACCTCTACAATCCATCACTGTTGAACGTCCCTTTATGCAATGGGGCCTAGATTTCATAAAATAAATTCACCCTGCTTCTTCTGCACAACACAAGTGGATCCTAACAGCCACAGATTAATTCACTAAGTGGATAGAGTCCATACCTACTAGGAATGTCACATACTCAGTCATCATTAGGTTGCTATAAGGCCACATCCTCTCTCAGTTTGGTTGCCCAAGAAAAATAATTACTGATAATGCTGCTGCTTTTGGATCCAATAAAATGGTTGATTTTTGTCACAGGTATCAAATAGCACTCAGTCATTCAACTTCTTATTACCCATAAGGTAATGGGTTAGCTGAATCATCAAACAAGAGCCTGGTGACCATCATCAAAAAGTTGCTGGAAGAGAACAAAAAGTCATGGCATAACAAGTTAGTGCATGCTTTGTGGGCTGACAGGCTTACAACAAATAAATCCATTGGCATGTCACCATATCAGCTTGTCTATGGAATAGAAGCAATGTTCCCTACCAGCCTTGGAGTACCAGTGATTAAAATTGTCCAAGAAATTCAGACAGAAGAAGACAACATGGTAAGGAGGATAAACCAAACAATTCATCTCCAGCAAACAAGAGAAGAAATCTACAACAGAGCTATGAAAGTTCAGGAAAATATAAAGAAGTTGTTTGACAAAAGAGAAAAAGCATGTGACTTCAAAATTGGAGATAAAGTTATGAAGTGGGACTCAAGGAGAGAAGACAAAGGAAAGCACGGAAAGTTTGACAGTTTGTGGCAGGGTCCATACATTATCCATGCCACTGTGGGTCCAAATGCCTTCTTCCTACAAGAACTAGATGGTACAAAATTGTTTGGGGGTCCTGTCAATGGCAGGATGCTCAAACACTACTTCTACTGATTTTCAATTTCCAGTTTCCATTTCCATTGTAAATACCATTGTTGTGTCATGATTTCAAGGAAAAAGAGAAAATGTTTCAAAAAAGAGAAAGGAGAGGTTAAGACATGCTCAAAACATGAACCTCTGAAGTACAAAGGATTGGCTCCAATATGATCAAAACCTGAGCTGAAATGAAGAAGAGAAAGTGACTCTAATAAGCTCAAAACTTGAGTCACAAAGAAAAGAAGGATGTTTCAAAACTTCAGATTTCAAGCCTTCAAATATTTTGTGTTCAATTTTCTACAAGTTTCTGTCCATGTGCAACTGTCTTTATGCCTTGGACCCACAGAAAACTAGACTGTCTAATCCTAGTTTGATTGTTTTTAAATTTCCGTTGTAGAATGTAGGGAAGAAATCTGTTGGATAGTTTAATCCCAGCAGATGTTAGATTAGGTAGAGAAACATATGAGGCCAACAGTTTAATCTGGCCCCAAGGAGTAATAAGGGTAGAAATATAATAGGTTTACTTTCCATTTTGTAAAAAATAAATGATGTAAAGGGTCTACTAGTCCAAATGCACCCTGGAAGAGAAAATGTTAGGATTGTAGGATGGGTAGGTAGACGGTTTGAGAATGATGTTGCTGATGTATCATGTTTGTCACAGCTGAAAATAAAAGAAGAAATAAGGCTCAAAGATCAGGCATCTAGCCTACTCCAAAGATCATTTTCTGAATTCTTGACTCCTTCAAGAAGAAGCCATCCCCATGTGGAGCCACTATTAGCCCCCTATAAATTTTTGACAAGAAAACAGGGGGCTAAATGTTTCTGAGCCTTCAAGGAATGCATTTCCTCTGAAAAAACATCATCCTTGAAGCCTCCTCATGCCTTTTTTCCTTTGATAAAATCCTCTCTGTTGATTCCCATTATAAAGCCTCTATGTTTGTGAAGAATACCCAAAGGCCTCCTTTTTCCTCCTATTTTATTCCCACTAAACCCCACTTTCCATCCTCGTTTTCCCCTTTTTTACCCCAGAAATCCCTCCCAAAATCCTTCCTAAACCTTCTAAGTCACCTTCATTCCCCTCTTAAAACCTTCAAATACCCTTGGGTTGGCCAAAGAGCCCCTCTTTCCCTCTATCGTTATCCCTTTTGGCCTTAAATTTCATTGAAAATGGGCCAACAAACCATATTCTTCATATATGAGGCCTAGCTCCCTTCGGCCAGCCCCCAAAACTGTTTCCCCACATGACCTAGGCGCTAAAACCAAGCGCTAGCCCGGAAAATGCTTATCGCAATTGGATATCGGGAGTGTTATTAACTGTCGATCTGTACATATCAGACGATCTTCGCAAACTCCATAACGTCCGTGGCCCCTCCCCGTTCACACCTCCAATCGCATATCCACCGTCCATGTAACCTACAGATCGACGGTCCATATTTCATCCACCCCGGTGGTCCCCGCGCCAAAACACTGTGTAGAAAACTGGCGGTTTATATCGCACTGCCTTTGAAAGGTGGGCGATATTTTTCATTTCATAGCGATTAGCGCCACCGTTTGACACGCGTCCTCGAGCTATTTTGGAATACCATTTTCATCGCACATTATAGTTCGATTGTGGACCCGACGCGATATGCGCGTACACCGTCAGATTTAAAGTCGTCCATCCAACGGCGATCGCGCCACGAAGATGCGCAGGTGATAGTCAAGACAAAAAAGACCCAGGCCCACCATCTGTCACCCTCTGATGCATCCTCAACCATCGATATCCTCCTAAGATTGGATGGTCCGAATTAAATCTCACCCCGCCATTGACCAGGTCCAGCCATGTCACCCATTTCATATATTTTTGCCACGTTTTCATTCGTTCCCCTTTGTATTTCATTCAAAAGGCCAAATGTCAATGTTTGTATTAAAACTTGTTATATTCCGAAAACACTCACCAAATAATTTCTCCACTATGTCACTGCATTATTTCACCATTTTGCGTGTGTGTCCACTGCTTGACCATGATCTGCCACCTGTCCTCCAGTCCTCCATTGCATCCGCCTACCCCATGCATGGATTTCTTAACGTGTTTTCGTGTTTTGAAGAGTTGCAGGTGGTGAACACCTCCACTGTTCATAGTCACTGTTGCAGTGACGTAGAGCATAGAGAAGGCCATGGTTCAAGCCCAGTATTGCAAGAAAATGTTTGGGAAGGATTCTACAGGAAAGATTTCATCAAAGTACAAGGTTCGACCCTGTAAAACTTCTCCTACACCATTTAAAGTTCCAATTTCGCAGACATAGAGTATTAGTAAAAAAGCAGAGAGTTTAAGGCCTGTAATTGAATATTTTGAGCCTTAATCCAATAATTTAAAGGCAAGGTACCAGATTTAAGACCTCATGAATCACACAGAAGGCCTAGGGCACACAAAAAGATATATATCAGTTTCACCATCAACAGAATGTTCCTACCCGTGAAAAGACGAAGTGCCCATACTGTTTCCATTCTATACCGTGTTCTTGAGGAAATTTAAGCCCTGACAATAGTCCTATGCTATCAGAAGCATTTGTTTCATAGTATGGCAGACCCTAGCATCATTATTCTACCTTTTTGTTTAATTCACCAGAAGTACTGCAGAGATAGTACAACAAGTACATCAAAGACATACCTGGAGTATATTGCAGCCTGACGAAGACCATTCTTTCATCCAAAGAGTACCAAAGATAAATGCTTAGAATTTAAAATAGAATGGGGCCTCGACCCTCTTCCTCTTTTGAGTTTAATGCTACATTTAGTTTTCCATCTATCCCTTCTGCCTCTTTTTCAGCTATAAAAATTCATGAAGAAACTCATTGTAGAGGTTGTTGATCGGATATCTGAGAATTGCAAGCTATTTCTTTTGAGACATAGTCTCTGTGAAAATTTGTAAGATAGGCTGAGAAAAAATTTTTCAGGCTGAATATCAAGCTGTTGGCAATGTTTTACATGACTAGTGTTGCTCTTTAATATGACAAGCACATTTATTTGGATCCTGATTTAAAGCAGCGGTGATGTTTTTCTATCTCTGTATTTGTTTTACCTTGTAGTTCATTACATTTCATTTCTATTGGCTCGCATCAGAAATATGGCATAGGATTTACCCTTGTTAGGTACCCTATGTTTCTACTCTCCGTGCCTTCAATGTTTTCTGTTGTATGTGTTATCTGATTATTGTTTCAAGCTAGTTTAACCAATGTAGTGGTCAAAACATATGCTGCTAGTTGATGTATGAATTAATGAAACTATTTTCAGATGTTCTTGTTAGGCTTTTGATTAAATGAATTGGGATACTGGGAGTTTAGATCTTTTTCTCTGCCTCACTAGAGTCCTTTTCACTTGATTAAACCTTTCTAAGTTTCCTTAAGCTGGATACCAAAGCATTGAGAGTTCAAAGTCTCTCTCTGATCTCAGGTTTCCACCTTTGTGTTTTGAATCTTTAATGTTCCTTGTCTGAAGAGTTAACCTTTTAGGTTTTGGATCACAGGTTTTTCAATGGTATGCCCTGTCCCTGGATCTGATTTCTGAAAGGTCACCTTGGAGGTTTCCTTGCTTTCACCCTCTCTCTTACCATTTCATGTCACACTATCATCTTTCAGATCCAATGCTTTAGATGACTAGCCGAACTGAAAGCCTGCATATTGGATAGAAAGTAAACCCTTTCCTGACTCCATTGCCCATGGTCTTGAATTTTCTCTGGATTATCTCTCCTTTGCCTAAAACCCTCTTTGCTCACCCTTTTCTATACTGAACCCTTCTTTCCTGATTCCCAACAACCAAACAAAAATTAAAAAAACAAACCCTAAGCCTATAACTAGCCTAATATATTGACTTTAGAGCTTCAAAGACATAAAATCTTTGCTAATATAGATAGATCCATCTCTAGACCCAAGAGGGCTAGATCCTAAGGTCTGAAAGTGGTTCAGATGTTGTATCATTTTTTAGTCTTGCCAATCTAGCAAAAACATGGGAACCCCAACACCCCAGGAGTCGTAACAAGAAATGATTCAGCAGGGTTAGTAGCGGCCTTTCTTGCTCGGAAGATGAATTCAGGGTGGATGTTGTCAGAAGGGATAGCTCACCCAGACATACAGATGGAAATGGCACAGAATAGACCAAATTCACAGAGGAGCACAAGGTGCAAGAGTCTTGGAATGCAAACTAACCTATTCTAACCGATGCCCCTTTGTTTATAGCCCCTGATGGGAAAAAAAACTTGGATTAGCCTTAATTCCCATATCACCTCATTAATTTCCAAGTTCCCATTCCGTTCAACGGTAAAATATATTTTTCACCTAGTTGCCCCATTCCAATGGCTAGCTTTTCTAGCCGCATACCACCCTTGCACCTGCGTCACACCTTTTTGCACCACCTGGCCTGTGCACTACCCCTGTGCAGCCATATACCATGCCTTTTATTTTTTCCCTGGTGCTCGCAGCATCCTTTACACGGCTACTCCAGGCATATATTCATTTTTTCGGCATCGGGATGTCCCTATAGGGTTTCAGACGACTTCCATTAACATACCTTGGCAAGTAATATATGTGCAACGTATCCAACTTGACCGCACCACCATCAGTAATCGCCTGCACTATGTATGGGCCCAACCAGTGCTTACGGAACTTTCCTAGATGGTGTGCAAACTGGTTGTCGTAAAGTAATACCAATTCATCTTCCTTAAATACCTTCTGTCGAATGTGGCGATCATGCCAATATTTTTCGCGAGCCTTCTGAACCTATTGGTGTAATTGAGATATGAACCAATATTCTTCCAAGGCCACTTGCTGCACCAAGCGTTCCTCCATGATGTCTGGTTCTACCATGTTTGTAAAAGCCATAATGCGTAGGCTAGGAAAAATGTATTCCATAGGCATGATGGCCTCCTCCCCATAGACCATTCTAAAGGGTTTTTTTCCCATGAGTTTCTTACATGTGGTCCTATAGGCCTAGATACTAAGGGAATTCTTACATCCCAATCGCTTCAGTCAACGTTACAAATGTTAGTGAGCGCATGTTCCAGTATTTTATTGAAGGCCTCTACTACCCCGCCTGTGGGTGATACGAGGTACTTTTCACATGGTGGATCTGGAAATCCTCATTCAAAGCTACAATAGTTTCTTTAAAACAATGCTTACCTTTATCACTCATTAAGATATTTGGGAAAAAAAACCTGGTTAGAATATGTTAAAAAATTAAGTGTGCAACGATATCCGCACTACAGTCCTTGACAACTTTTTCCTCCACCAATTTGGTTACATAATCAGTGGCAGTGATGATGTATCGGGCATCTGTCTTCTTTCTTGGGGGATTGATGGGCCCTAAACAGCCTATGGCCCACTCGTTCAATGCTTGTATGGCCATCTGTGGTTGTAGGGGCATCTCATCTTGACGTGATCATTTCCCATTTCATTGGCATGCGTCATAGGCCTGACAGTATGCATGGGCATCATTATGCAATATGGGCCACCATAATCTAGCCCTCAATACTTTATGTGCAGTGTCTTTTCCTGCATAGTTCCCTCCTACCACTCCTCCATGGGCCTCAGCCAAGATAGCGTTTATTTCGTGTTCTAATACATACCTCTACAACACCTCATCAGTGCCTAGCTTGTAGAGTTTTCCAACGATTATGGTAAAATCGGCTGTGTGGGCGACCAATTCATTTTTTTGTGGTATTGATTTGTTTTTGGGTGCCACACCTGTGGTCAAAAAATGAATAATGTCTGCAAAGTGCTCATCCACCACCTTGATAGAAAACAAATGTGCGTTTGGTAATCCTTCTTCCAGATTAGTCGGCTCTTCCCCATTCTCAATCCGAGACAACTGATCAGGCCCGTAATTCAATCTCCCTAGTTTCATAATGATTTCAAAGTCATACTCTTGGAACAACAATAACCACCTAAAAATCTTCCCCCCCAACACATGCTTATTGATCAAGTATTTTAAAGTTGAATGATCTGTGAACATCTTGAAGTGTCCACCTAATAAATAGTGCATGCATTTCTATAGGGCATACACCATTTCCAACCCTTCATGCTCCTTCGTAGAATAGTTACACTCTGTTCTCGAGAGTTTTCTACTAGAAAAGGCAACCAGATGATCGATGTCCCCTTCTCCTAGATGCACTTCCATTCCAATGTTGACTTCCTTTAGTTTCAATTGTTTGGTTACATCAACTATCTATAACACCAATCCTGTAACAGCACATTCTCCTTCTGATTCTGGGATAGTGATATTCTGGGGGTCCTCATCGCAGTATTCTACTTACAAATTTCTACAGTCAATAATATCCTACATATGCGCATCCCAGGATAGCGCAGTACATTCTTGCTTAGAGAGGGAATCATTAAAGACCAGAGCTTCTATATCTTGCAAGGCTTCATCAAATTTCTCAATTCCTCCCACTAGACCAAAATTCATCATGAAATCATTAGCCATTGTATCCCAATGATGAGTGCCTTGGTGTAGTTCTGCATCCAAATACCAAGTGGTGGGGATTGCTCCTAAATCATGAATAAACATATGGAACCACTCATTCCATGTATTTTCATTCCATACTTCCATCCAAAGAGCCAAGTGCTTGCGTGGATCCCCTCGACCTTTGAAGAGTTCCATGGGTGGGTTGACAGGAGGGTCAAATCGTAGGATCATCATTTCTTGGCACTCCCACCAGTCTTGAAAAGCTTTATTATGGGTTTCCCACTAGTGCACAAGAGTTGCGCACATAGCCAAGTCAAGCGCCCAAAACCTCCATTCCTCGGGGACATCTACTTCGATTACTTTAAGAAAATCCTTAACACTATCAGAATCATCAAAGTAGGGTAGTTCTCTTACCTCTGACGAGATGCAATGGAAGCACTTAGTGATATTAATCCATCGCAGCGCAGATATATCATGTAACCAATTCTGCTAGTTTTATATTTCTCCATCTGAGTTTGAGAAGCATTCGTTGTAATTTTCCTAGCATAACACGTCGTCATCCATAGGATTGATCCAATCTTCGTCCTCAGTAGTTATTTTGTAGATGTTATCAACATCCTCCTCTTCACGTACGAGTTCAATATATCACTCACGTTCTATTGGATCCAGGGGGAATATCACCCTTATGCCTTCATTTTCAAAGATCATACTTCTCCTTTTCAAATTAAAGATACCTCCCATTTTAATAGCCTAATCCAGGCCTAAGTGCACAGGATAAGGGTCTGCATCATCCATAATATGGATTACTTCAAAACCAACATAAAATTTAACACCTGCGATGTCTACCACAATGTTTGGCAGTCACCCCAGTGGGATGAAATTTTTTTGGTTCGCCATCAGTAACTGAATAGTGGACCACTCCATCTTATGTTCTCCCATCCTTTGCCAGGTATTCTTGGGCAGGATGTTTGTGCCCGATCCTATGTCAAGGATGACTTGGTCCATTTCATAATCTCCAATCTGTGCAGTCATATGCATCTCTGGCCCAGTCCTTTTTTTTTTCCTATACAGCTTGTTCATAGCTTTAACCTCTAGTTATGAGGCAACCTTTTCTGCGTAGCTATCTATTAATGCTTGGAGATTATCTACAGCCTTCTGGTTGTGCAACATCTTCACACATGCCTGAAGGAATGGTTTAAGTACTTCATTTTCTTTTGGGTCTACCGAAATATTTGAGGTAGATGCTTCGTCTTTAGCCATCTCCTTCTGAGCTTCCATGAAGGTTTCTTTCTCCTTTTTCAGATCTAAGATTTCCTTTTTCTCCACAGCCTTCCTGATTAGTGATTCAGCTGCAAATTTTTCTTGAGCCCCTCCAGTGGCAATGTAATTGTGCGTGATCACATTGATACTTGGCCCATCATCCCATGGTTCTGCCTTAACCAGTTGTACATTCTGCGTGCGCGTCTGTTGTTTCTCATGCATGTTTTCTATTAGCACGGGGCAATCCTCAATGAAATGGTCAAACTACCTGCAATATATGAAGTATTGGGTTGTAGGGTTCGGGCAACCTCGTGCATAATATCCCACATTCCCACAGTTGTGGTAGATCAGCTGCCCTCGTCCTCGACCTGCACTTCCACCTCTTCCTCCTCCCCTTCCTTTTGTGGGGGGTCCTCCCCTCCCAGAGGAAGATAGTGGCGATGAGGGGTCAACCTGCACCCTGTATAGGTTTCCCCTATCTACCATTAGGTCGAATGTTCGGTAGTTTTGTTCATCGTGACCCATGTTATTCATCAGTAATTTTTACTTTTTATAGATGACTAAATGCTTATCCTAGATTTCTAGAAACAAAATTCATGAATATTGTGAGTTCTAGAAATCTCACTACCTTCATCATCCTTAGGATAAATTTTTCACTATTTCACTACTCTATCAAGTCATGGTCATCCTACCATGCCCAGAAGACCCATCATGGTCTCATGCCACTCATTTTCACTATGTTTTTCCACCCCTGACCTTAGCACTTTGTTTTAGCTTTCCTAATTCCTCCACTTGCCACCTAGGACCACCAACAAACCTACTCACTCTTGTGTTTCCCGGATACATCAAGCATTGATGGTCTCAAAACTATCTCTATATGCTCTTTAGATAAATCAAGTACATTGGATTTTGGATCTTCAATACATCAAAATATCAAAAACTCTTTTTTTTATACATGAGGACCGAAAGCCAAGTTTTTAGTCAAAGACAAGCCCAAAAAGCCTCCCACTAGGTCATCTAGGGTTCCATAGGTTATAGGATTTTTTTGGTATTCTAAATCTCTATTTTTCATGTGCCAAGAGGTTGCAATCAAAGAGAAATAAGTTCAAGCAACTGTTTGTCCAAATTTGATCAAAAATCCTTCAAATAAGTGTAATGTTCCAAAATTTTCCGATAATAATTTGGAACATTAAATTTTCCTGATTTCACTTAGGAGGAGAACAAGTGGGTAAGGAGACCCATGCATAATGATATTATCAATAAAATCCCTCATAATATGAAAGGGGATCAACTTTGGAGCTGGTTTGCACACCCTCATGTGTGAACAAGGATATTTGTAAGGAGGTTTGGTTAAGTTGACCAAGTCAACAGCGCTGCCATAGGAGGAGTGGCTTACTTAGGAAGCCAGCACAGTGTGAATGAGGAAAGGGACATTTGGTGGAGGAAACCCTAATGGAGCTTTCATTTTTTTTAAAGGAGGACAAGGCAACCATTGTTTCTCATGCTTATTTTATTCATTTCATTGTCTATTGAGACAATTGAGCATTCTTTGCTGTTTAGCAAGAATTGTCGGAGGAATTCCTGTTTAGGATTCCTTCTCCTTATTGAGAGGTCTCTTGAGGGATTTTTCTTCATTTTCATCAAATCTAGGATTGAGGCCAAGCATCCTCCATCAAGATAACATTATTTCTGCAGCAGATTAACACTGTGTTGCTGGGTGTTGCAGTGAGGGTTCACTACACCATCTCCTTCAGCTATTTTTTAGAGGAGAAGTCTCTCTTTCCTTTGGAATATCAGTTTGGAGGCATCCCACAGCTTATTGTAGATTTTGGCATTAAGGCCAACTCATTCTCTTTCCCTACAGTGCAGTTTCATCCAGTGACTGCGTTATTCTAGAGTATCATTTGCAGTAGGGCTTTGCAGATACATGTGGAGGGGAAGATATTTGGTGAAGGGATTAGCCTTTCACTTGAAAGATCCATTGGAGGACGCATATTCAGTTTGAGCATCAGATTCAACCATCTCCATCCAGTTCTATTTTTTAGTTGCTGTAGCTACCCAGTGTTAGCCACCTATAAAATTTGTTATACCAAAAGTTGGCTAAATAATTTTTTGGAGCCTTCAAGGAACAAATTTTATTGCAAAAAAGTGTTGGCTCTTGAAGACTCTTGAAGGCCCCATGCCTCTGTCCAAAATTTTCCCTACTATGCCCATTTTACACTCTGGAATTCTACTGATTTCATGAGAAGAAACTGCTACAAAATCTCCTTTTTCCCTTTCCTCACTTGAAAAACTAACCTCCATTTTTCTCCCCTTTTTCCTCCATAAAAACACCTCTATTTGTATGATTCCCCTTCTTCCATTTATGAAAATCATTTTTAAAAAGTTTAAAACTCGTTTTTAGACTATATCGAAACCCCCAAAATCCTTCTAAACATCTTGAAAATGTCCTAAAAAACAAGTGTTTTGACTATGGGTCTATGCTCCTTTGGGCTAAATCCAAACCATTTCCCTTCCATGTGCCCCAGCGCTAGAACCAAGTGCTAGGGTCCTAAGCACTTATCACGTTGGAGCAACTCACGGAGCATATTTTCTTTTGCATTAAAAAAAAACTTCGATGCCGATTAGCCCTGTATATTATAGCCCCCGATCATATTGCATTTCATATAGACCGTGGCCCCGCAGACGGGCGCCAAGCCATATTATAAATATATATTTTTCCCCCGAAGAAATAAAACCTTTGTTTATATTAATTTTTTGGGTTTTCATATATCATAAAGGTTTCCGCCAGTGCAAAGCTTAATTCACTCCCCACTATCGATCTGATCTATAGATCGACGACCCACAAATCAATCGCCCCGGTGGTCCCCATGGTCACTCACTGTTCAAAAACCGGAGCAGTTTTATCGCAACGCCTTTGTGGGATAAGCTGTTTTCCCCATTTGATCGCAATCAATGCCACAGGATGACACGTGGCCTTAAGCAGTTTTGAAAACCCACCCTCCTCGCTTGTTAAATATCGACTGTGGGTTCAGCGCGATATTGACGTGCGCCGTCCGATCTGAGGCCAACTCATCTGACGATGATCACGCTCAAAAGAAGCTCGAGGGATAAACTAAGATATGGAAATAACTATGCCTCTTTTGAATGCTTTGAGGCTACAGGTGGCTTTTGGTAGCTAAGAGGATTCAATTAGCCTCTGATGTGGTAGTGGAGGCTTTCTCGGTCTGGTAGATATTATTGTTTTTCTTTAAACACTATTTATTTGCTTTAACTCTGTGTGTTAGGCATAATTAGGCCTAATCTCTGTCTTCTGTTCTTCAAAATATATTTAATTGAATGGATTAGGCTTTTAAATAGTCGATTTATCGCCATAATCCCTCAAAACTGAATAAGAAATCTTCAATTCTTCAATTATGTTGTGGTTGGATCCTTTCACACTAATACTCTTTACTTGATTAAATTTTGATGTGTCTTGTTGATGTGTAGGCGCGTAGAGGGTTTTAAAATGGCATCAGTGCTCATGAGGTACTGATGAAACATGGTGTTGAACCCCGTAGAATGATTTCTTTTATTAACAAAGGCATGGGGGATCGTCATCCCCGACCTTTGATTTTATTTTAACATAATGGAAACAACCATTAAAACCTGCACAAACAAGAAAAATTTTAAGAAAATCCTGCGTATTTGGGTTTAACTGCTTTGGAGGCTGGGGTTAGATCACAGTCATTGGATGAAAGCATCCAACGGCGAGGATTGCTTTGTGGGGGTCAGATGGGAGGCAGTTTTAAAAAATGGTGGAGAGATTAAGTCAGAACCGTTGATCTACAGAGATCAACAATTCATATCAATCGTAAACATATAAAGCGGCGGGGTTACTTTATAATGAAACGACATAAAATATAAGAAAAATGGGCAAAAAACCTTAATCGACAGCAAAAAATGCATGGATGAAATTTGGGGTTTCCAAAAGAATTGTGGGCCATTGGATGAGATAGGCCTCAGATATCAACGGCAGAGGTTGATCGATGGAGTCCCTTGGAGGATGGGCAGAGGACGATGAACTAACGCGAGATTAAACTGGGATCGTTGATCTGCAGAGATCAAAGGCGGAGAATAAACGTGATGGAATGCAATACAAATGGGGTAAAGTAGTTTTGAGTATAGAAACCACTGTTTTCGCGCTGTAAAATGGAGGAAGGGTGGTTTTAACTTTTCGAACGCGATATGCGTTACTGGCCATGTGGCCTTTTAAAACTGCCCATATCACGTAACTTTGGAGAATTAACTTTTGGGCTTAAATTTATGCGAAACTGTGTGCTGACCATCAGATATGGGGCGTCAGATCAAACGGTCAAGAGGAGAGTGCGATAAGACAAGATGCAAGGATGGAAAGAGGTGGGGCAAGGGAGAAAGGCTGAATGAGGGTCTTTGATCTGCAAAGATCGATGGCGGAGATTCATTTTAAAACTTTATATAGTGGGGTTCATGGATTTAAGAAAGGTTGCAAGGATTGATCTGGACCGTAGGATCTTAGTGTATGGACAGCCCAAATACAATCAAAATATTTGTGATCAGAGGAGGAGAGAGGAAAGGGCGCCGATGTGATTATATGTGGACCATTGATCTGAGGGCCAGATCAATGGCGGGGAATGAATCGGAGGTCCAAAGGCGAAGGGATTGGCTTATGGAAAAGAACAATGGGCACCATCGGATCTGGGAATGGCGGAATAGATCGACAATTGGAAATCCATCAGAAGATCGCCAATCGGGAGGGGGAAATAAAATATTTAAACACGCCCAATGAAATCTCTGATGCGAGATTCTACATATCGTTGATTGGTTTAAGATCAGCGGTGGAGGTTTTCCCAACCAATGAACCGTCGGGACTCTTTATAATATGAAAAAATGGGGTATTTTATGATTTTTCAAGGTTTTTCAAAGGATTTGAGAGCTTCCGATAAGGCAAAAAAGGAGTTTTAAACCTTATCAAAGGGGTTTTTATGAAGGGAAGAAAGGAAATGAGGAAAAATAGAGGAATTATATGGGAAAAAAGGGGGTAAAAAAGGAGGTTAATTATGAGTGAAAGGAGGGGTAAAATAAAAGAAAAAATGGATTTTTTGCAGCAGTCTTTTCTTCAAGAAAACAACAGATTTTCAGAATTAAGAGGGAAATAGCAGTGAATATTAACTCAAGAATAAGTTATCATCATAAAACTTCAAGAAATAACAATTTGGCAATAAAATTTTTTCTTGAAGGCTTTCAAAAATGATTTAGCCACCATTTGATATGAAAATTTTTATAGGTGGCTAACAATGGCTCCACATGGGGATGGTACCTTCTTGAAGGCATCAAGAACTTCAAACTTGTATTCTCTGGGGGGCTGGTCAATGCCTCATCCATTGGGCTACAACTTTCTTCACTTGGATGATCTTATTTTTCTTTGATAATGTTAGCAGCCACGAAAATCAATGGAACTCTATCCAACAAGCTTTCTACCTACCCAACCCTACTGATCTAACATTTTTTCTTCTTTGAGAGTGCATTTGGATTGAAAAACTCTTGTACAAACATTTTATTCTTTTGAAATCAAAAAAACTGATCTAAGTCTACTTCTTATTTCTCCATGAACTCGGATTAAACAGTTGAGTCCATAAGCTTCTCTACCTAGTCTACTATCTGTTAGGATTAAACAGTCTAATAGATTTTTATTCACTAATTTCTACAACAGAAATTTAAAAGCATACAAGTCAGGATTGAACAGTCTAACTTGTTGCTGATCTATGGAATAAAAACAAGCTACACATAGATAATAATTTGTAGAAAATTAAATCAAAATGTTGAAGGCTTAAGATCTAAAATTTTAAAGCACATCCTTCTCTTTTCTTCAGCTCCATTTTTTAGTTTGTTTGAGCTATTTTACATTCTTTTCCGGTTCAAGTTTTGAACATATTAGAACCAATTTTCTTCTATCTTTGGCTCATGATTTCAACAGCTTAGAGTCATTCTTCTTTTTTAAACTGAGGTTCGGATTTTGAGCTTGTTTGAACCTTTATTTTCCATCCTAATCTACCTAACTGATAAGCCAAGATTAAGTTGTTTGGCAAATCTGATTCACTAACCTATCAGCATTAAATTTAAAACTAATTATTCATGATTAGGCTGTATGACTAACTAGGAGTGTGTTTTTAGGAGTGGCATTTGAGCTTGCACACTTTCAGATTTTGTTTCTCTTTTTTGGTATGGGGCTGTACCTTTATTTTTTTTACAATCTGCCCTCTTTTCTATCTTTTATTATTTTTTGTATTTTTTTTTTTTCTCTTCAAGACAAAAATCAAAAACTAACTGAAATGCTCAAAGGTTGAGCTTATTGCTCTTCCTATCTAACCTATTCTAACTTGGAATATTTACGTTCTTAACCTACAAACTCTCTTTTCTGATACATCTAGTCAATCAGATGGTTCCATGATTGGTCTTTGCTCATCTCTTTGAGCATGCTGGATAGGCAGGGCCACTCCCATGCTATATGTTTCTTGACAGCAGCTCTGGAAAATCTTGTTGCACTTGGTGATATACTGTTGTCCGCAACCTTTATCCCTTCTTCATATGTCTTCAGGAAATCATCATAGGGATCTTGAAATAATGCCAGGTTAGAAGTATTTGAAAGATAGGTTTCAACCAGGATTATCTCTTTCTTTTCCACTAGATCAAGGTGAAGATTTTCTTGAGAAATAAAAACTTCCTTATCTTCATTATTATCTGGACTGGAGGACTCAATACACTAAAGTGTTGTCCTCTAGAAGTCCTGGTGTGTTCTTTTTTAATGGAATGCACTCTGTGAAGAGGTTATCATATTCTTGAGCAGGGGTATGTTCTATTGCTTCCTCCTTTTCAAGAGAAGGCTCCTTGATTTCAATCTACTCAAATATTTCTTCGTTTCTTTCCTCCTCAACTTTGAGTTGAAAGTCTGCTGAGTCCCAATCACATTGAAACTATTACTGATGTTCTGAAATGAAGTAGAGCAAAGATCCAATGAATTTTTACTTGCTTCCAAGTTTTCATAAATTTCTTCATCAATATCATAAATAGTCTGCACTGGCTCATTGCTTCTTTGAAGGGGATGATCTTCCTCCCATAAATCTGGTTATGATGGTCCTACAAAATTAACTTCTATTTGGGAAGCATCATCACTAGATAGATCTAAGTTAGGAGAATCATTAATATAAGTAACACTACCAATCAAAAATACTGGGTTATCAGCAAGACCTTCTTTATTCTGATCTACAAAATCACTTTCTAAGTCTGTACCACAAAGTTCTCTATGTGAATGGGAAAGAGTATTTGTTTTGTAAAAAGTTTCAGAGAGCAGCTGTTTATTAATAGTATGATCTATTCCTTTTTCTATCAAACGGGAAAATGTTTCCATGTTCCTTTGAACAGGAGTACAACAGTTCTTTGTCTCTTGTGAAGACTGATTTTGAGGCTGGATGTCTTCTTGAGCCTCAGCTATAAGGGATGATGAATCATTATTTGGGTTTTCAGGGGTATCTTGAGGAATTTCCTTTATTTCTTGGTTGATTTCTTCCTCAAATTATTCATCTATATTCTTATAATTTTTCAATAAGATATTAAATTAGTGAATGGTTGTTAAAAGATCTTCAGGATACATTTCTTCCAGAGCTTCATCATTATCTATAATGTGCTGGGTGGTGTTTTGTGATGGATCATAATATATTGTGCCCCATTATAAAGATGTAGTGTTTCCTTTATATTTCTCATAAAACACATATTCAAGGTCCTTTAAAGAAAACAAACTACCAGATCTCAAGAATTCATACCAATCCCTATCTTTTTCTTCTAATATTAACATGAACATTTTCATTAGGAAATCTTCATGCCATTCAACCTTTAACCTCCATACATGTATGTGAAATTTGATGAGGTGTAATAAAGGGTCATCAAACTTTTCACCTTGAAAAACAGGTAAGTTGTTATCCCAATTCACCTGGGGCATCTTATGTGGAAACCCAGGGATATGATCTCTACCCATTGGGGCATATCTTCATTATATCCTTGGAATCGTGTTTGTAAATCAATAAAGAGGTCAGTATGTCTATTCAACCGGTTCAGAGTCTTCTACCAGTGGAGTCATTTGGTTTTTTGAGAGTTGTGGAGTCGCCAAGTGGATTTTTTAAATTTTTTCTACCCACCAACAGTATGATTGGGTTTGCTCAATACATTCCCAAAGGAGTGTACAAAGACTGGAAGGGTAATAGGCCTACTGGAGGTCAGTTGAGTCACCAGGTGGAAGTTTTTAGCTCTTTTGGAGGTAAAATGTTTTATGATCTACCACCATGTACCAATCTAAAATGTTTTTGGGTCTTTTCTGCGTTTTTATGGTTGTTTGAAACACTAATGAATCTATAAGAGCTTTCTAGGCCACTATGAACTCAGTATCTCCCCACTATGGTCACCAGAAATGTTAGCTCCCTGTAATTTCAGCAGATTGGTGAGATCGAAGCTGCAGGGAGAACACTTGAACCACTTTGGGATTCTAGGATCTAGCCCTCCTGAATCCAGAGAGGGATCTCTCTGTAAGTGCAAAGATTGATTTATCTTCAAGGCTTGAAATGTGATATTAGGCTACTTATGAAGAACAAGGTTTTGTTTGTTTTGGTTGGGCAAAGATATGTGAAGGTGAAGGAAGTCTAAATGAAGGGTGAAGGTGAATGAAAGTGAAAATTGATTCAGCTAAGAAGATAGGCAAGAAACAGCTTCAATCCATTGGGCTATGGAGTCATAGTAGGATTTAATTGAAACAGCAAGGTTCAAGAGTGGTCCATGGGGCAAGTCATCTATGTCTAAGGGTCTCTTTAACGTTGATTTTATGGAATGAAATGAAACAACAAGAAGGGGAATTAAACAAATGAAGAAAAAAGAGCAGCCTAAGATCAAGTAAGTAATTTGAAACTATCCTGCTTTCGACATACACTTAAGAAAGACATAAAAGTAATCTAAGATTAGGTAAGTACTTTGAAACTAGCCTGCTTTTGATGCACTTTCAATAGAAAACATTTAAAACATGAAAATAATAGCTTAAGATCAAGTAAGGACTTCGAACCTATCCTGCTTTTAGCATATTCTAAGGGAAAATTTTCAAAGCAACTGTTGGAGAAGAAACTAGAGGATAGGGCTCACCATAAACTTCCCTAGCTCTGCTTTACTTAGCAAAATTTCAAGACAAACACATAAGATAAAAAAGAATATTCTAAGATTAGGTAAGGATTTTGAACCTAGCATGCTTTCAACATACTCTTAAGGAAACTTTCAGACAACTTTTGGAGACAAAAATAGAGGACAGGGCTCACCATAGACTCCTTAGTTCAACTTTACTTAGCAGACACTGAAAATAACATTCAAGAACAATGTTTAGTTTAGAAAGTAGGATGAGGGAACGCCAGCATTCCTAACTGCTTGGACTGTATTGAATCATTCTTAAATACACAATTTTAGAAGAAAACATGTAGATAAAGCTTATCAGTAAGAGCAGGGTACCTTTGACTGTAAATCCTAACTCTATAATTGTTGTTCTTTATCAGAGAAAATGGACAGAATGGAAACAATAATAAAATAACAATTTACAATAAGAAAAACATCACCGTTGACATAGACCAGGATCCCATAAATCGGCTTGTATTGATGCTTCAAACTAGTTACAATCTTCAATTCCAATGGTTCTCTACAACTACGAACTTCTCATCTCAACTTAGGTATCTTCAATTACAAACAGAGCTTACATCAGCTTCAATAAACTATTTACATGCAACAGATATGCAACGGCCAACATTATCTCATCTTCTACAGAAGTATTTATAGAAGAAATGAGGAGGTGGGATGTGAACAAAGATCTTCTAGGTTCAATTAATACAGTTAAATGCTTCTCAGCCTTTGAGGGGCTCAATGGAGAAGATTTTAGATATTCCTCTGTATTAATTTTTTTACATTAAGTATTAAGCTCGCTGGGATGATTTTTTTGACTTTAAGGCTCTTAGTTATCTTTGCAATAACTCTGCTGACAATTTACAATAAGTTTCTTTGGTTGAATTAATTTTTCAGCTGTATTGAAGCGAATATCTTCTGTTCTGGAAATAACTATGCCTCTTTTGAATGCTTTGAGGCTGCAGGTGGCTTTTGGTAGCTGAGAGGATTCAATTAGCCTCTGATGTGGCAGTGGAGGCTTTCTCGGTATGGTAGATATTATTGTTTTTCTTTAAACACTATTTATTTTCTTTAACTCTATGTGTTAGGCATAATTAGGCCTAATTTTTGTCTTATGTTCTTCAAAACGTGTTTAATTGAATGGATTAGGCTTTTAAATAGTCGATTTATCACCATAATCCCTCAAAACTAAATAAAAAATCTTCAATTCTTCAATTATGCTATGGCTGGATCCTTTCACATGGATACTCTTTACTTGATTAAATTTTGTTGTGTCTTGTTGATGTGCAGGAACGCAGAGAGTTTTAAAATGGCATCAGTGCTCATGAGGGACTGATGAAACATGGTGTTGAACCCCGTAGAATGATTTCTTTTATGAACAAAGGCATGGGGGATCGTCATCCCCGACCTTTGATTTTATTTTAACATAATGGAAGCAACCATTAAAACCTGCACAAACAAGAAAAAGTTTACGAAAATCCTGCGTATTTGGGTTTAACTGCTTTGGAGGCTGGGGCTGGATCGCGGCTATTGGATGAAAGCATCCAACAACGAGGATTGATTTGCGGGGGTCAGATGGGAGGCAATTTGAAAAAACGATGGAGAGATTAAGTCAGAACCGTTGATCTGCAGAGATCAACGGTTGAGATCAATCGTAAACATATAAAGTGGAGGGGTCAGTTTATAATGAAACGGTGGAAAATATAAGAAAAATGGGAAAAAAATCTTAATCGGCAGTGAAAAAGGCATGGATGAAATTTGGGGTTTCCGAAAGGATTGTGGGCCGTCGGATGAGATCAATGGCGGAGGTTGATCGATGGAGTCCCTTGGAGGATGGGTGGAGGGCGATGACCTAACGAGAGATTAAACTAGGACTGTTGATCTGCAGAGATCAACGACGGAGAATAAATGTGATGGAATGAAATAAAAATGGGGTAAAGTGGTTTCGGGTATAGAAACCACTATTTTCGCGCTGCAAAATGGAGGAAGGGCAGTTTTAACTTTTCGAACGCAATATGTGTTACTGGCTGACACGTGGCCTTTTAAAACTGCCCATATCATGTAACTTTGGAGAATTAACTTTCGGGCTTAAATTTACGCGAAACTGCGTGCTGACCATCAGATCTGGGGCGTCAGATCGAACAGTCGAGAGGAGAGTGCGATAAGACAAGATGCAAGGACAGAAAGAGGTGGGGCAAGGGAGAAAGGGTTAAGGTGGGTCATTGATTTGCAGAGATCAATGGCGGAGATTCATTTTAAAACTTTATACAGTGGGGTTCATGGTTTTAACAAAGGTTGCGAGGATTGATCTGGACCATAGGATCTTAGTGTATGGATGGCCCAGATACAATCGGAAGATTTGCGATCGGAGGAGGAGAGAGGAAAGGGCGATGATGTGATTATATGTGGACCGTTGATCTAAGGGCCAGATCAACGGCGAGGAATGAATCAGAGGTCCAAAGGCGGAGGGATGGGCTTTTAGAAAAGAACAATGGGGACCGTCGGATCTGGGAATGGTGGAATAGATCGACGGTTGGAAATCCATTGGAAGATCGCCAATCAGGAGGGGGAAATAAAACATTTAAATGCACCCAATGAAATCTTTAATGCGATATTCCGCAGATCGTTGATTTTTTTAAGATCAATGGTGAAGGTTCACCCAACCAATGAACCGTTGAGACTCTTTATAATATGAAAATGGGGTATTTTATGATTTTTCAAGGTTTTTCAAAGGATTTGAGAGCTTTCGATAAGGAAAAAAAGGAGTTTTAAACCTTATCAAAGGGGTTTTTATGAAGGGGAGAAGGGAAATGAGGAAAAATAGAGGAATTTAATGGGAAAAAAGGGGGTAAAAAAGGAGGTTAATTATGAGTGAAAGGAGGGGTAAAGTGAGGGAAAAAATGGAGTTTTTGCAGCAGTCTTTTCTTCAGGAAAACAACATATTTTTAGAATTAAGAGGGAAACAACAGTGAAGATTAACTCAAGAATAAGTTATCATCATAAGAATTCAAGAACTAACAATTTGGCAATAAATTTTTTTCTTGAAGGCTTTCAAAAATTATTTAGCCACCATTTGATATGACAAATTTTATAGGTGGCTAACAATCCTTACTAAGCATTCATGAAGAATTTGAGAAGATAAGGAAGGAGATTTGTACAGGGTCTCCAAAAGGGTTTGAAGTTGAGTCAAACTCTATATTTTCTTGTAGGGGATGTGAGCATGCAGCTACACCCTATAATACACAGTGCATTCACATGGCCAGCTTTGCCATGAGAAGAGAAGAAGAAGAAGAAATGTCGAAGAAAGGAACTCTTAGAGGTTTCTTGCAGGAGTATGAATCTCAAACCCAGAGGTTTAGGGATCATATTACTTTTTTGTAGTTTTGCAAGATCATGGTGAGGAGGAGAAAGAAGCATGATGAGGATATATTTCTTCTATCTATCTTTGATGGTTCTCCTACTTATTCAGCCAAGGCTTGGATTGAAAAGCTAGACACATTTTTGTAGCAACATCAAATTCCTGAAGATGAAGCCATCAGAGTAGTAGTGCTGCACTTGGGAGGTAAGGTCTATGCATGGTGTTTATTTGAGTCCTTTACTTTGAAAAATGAAAATAACTCTTCCTATTCAATTTTCATTAGAACATTGATGAGGAGATTTGGTAGAAGAAATTCTGAAACACATGTGGAGGAAGAAAACACATTCAAACAAACAAAACCTTTGCATGTATTGAAGAAAACCATAGACTCGAAATCACTGTAGAAAGCTATGAAGGAGGCTGATATCTTGCATGATGCTTTAGTAGAGGCAAGATCTTCATTCTTGGCACAAAGAGGCAAGGAGATCCCTTTTCCAAAAGAGGATCCAACCATTGGAGGGTTGCCCACTCATGTTGAGGATGTTGAGGGCAACAACACTGTCATTTCTAGAGTTGATCTAGTACCTCATGCAGAGGAAGGAGGATCCCTAGCTCCAACTAGAGGGATTCTTGCATCTTGGCAAGGAGGTCCCTAGGATCTCATTCATGGAGGTCCAAGCACAATCAATAAACAGCATGATTTTGTAGCACTACAGCTGGAAGAAGGAGGAAGGGAGGAAGATCATCATTAGGTGATGAGAGGCACACACCCTTCTCTATTTCAGAGAGCTAGTGCAAAGAGGAGGAAGAATATATTGCACTGTGAGAGCAAGGGAAAGGTTGCCCAACCATATGTGCAGTCCACTCTTGACATAGATGTCTCACTGCATAGAGGCATTGCACCAGGGAGGCCACCTGATCTATCATTGATGAGATACATTTTGTCTTTGGATTCACCGCTCTTGGATTTTGGAGAGGTGAATAATTTGGAGGAAAAATTTGGCATGGGGGATGTCAAAGTAGTAGACAGCAGCATGAGGAGAGCTACACATGCCAGATCACCAGCGTTGTCTCTTAGGAGGATTGATCCTTACTGGAGATCTCAGCTCTTAGTTGAGTACTCTAAGGATCTTGATGCATGCATGATTCTAGATGACCCAGGTAGAGATGATGAGTATATGATGGATGATATGGTAATCTATTCCCATGGCAGAGTATTCTTGACAAGACATTCTAGTCTCAAGGATAATTTGTTGCATGCAGCACAGGAGGACTTCTTTTCCATGCATTATGATGCATATTTTTCTCTGGAAGAGGATTTCACTTGGGAGGGCATTCAGCAAGACATATTTCATCATATGGAGAGATGCAGATCCCAGATGATGATGGAGAGGAGGTCACATCCACCTTCCTACTCATGGAGAGTAAGGGAGCATTTTCAGTTGAGCCATTTCAGCTCAAGTCTTCTAGTGCATGATGGAGAATGTACAATTCCGCCTTATGTTTTGTACTTCTTGTATTTTTATGAGCAGCATATTGTACCAAGGAGGATATTCCTTCTTTCATATTGTATCATGATGTACTTGGAGCCCTTTGTAGCATTGAGATTGGATATCTCATTGGTGGTTTGTGGGGAAAGCCACATGATTTTTGGTGTGCACCATTGACACCTTTTTGTACTTCCATGTTTATATCTTGTAACATGATTGTGGCAGCAAACAAGTGGCTGGGAGAGCACTTGTTTTTGTTTGATTTGATGCAGGCAGGGCATGCACTGTGTTGGTTCCTTGTGTGGGACCTTGATCCACTTCCCGGTTGTCATGTGACAACTTTTTTCTATTGGTTTTTACTTCCATGTATTGCTGATATGTATATGTTCATGGGAGGCTTTTATTGGAGAGTGGGCTTGAGATTGAGGATGCCCATTGGGAGCATGAATCTCCTTACTATACATGTTGTAAATTTTAGGAGAAACCATGGGCCAACCATGAGGGCCACATTACACTTATTCCTTTCTTGTGGGAAAGACCACTTGAAGACTTTGAGGAGGCACTCCATGGATAATAAGGAGTTGGAGGAGTTATCACAGTCATCTCTTTTCCCTTTGAGGATGAGGGGAGACTCATTTATGAGCCTCTCCATTTATATGAGAAAAACATATGGTGAGAGTATTATTGATTTGCATGATGATTTTTCTATGCATCTCTTAACCATATATGTGCAGGGATTTGCTCAAAGGAAGGGTATTCTTCCTTCAAGATTTGATGGTCTACATGAGGCCATTATGGATGTTCAATCCCTAAGAGGAGATGGGGAGGAAAATTTTCATGGAGTACATACATACGTTTCACAATAAATCATTCACTTTCTCCAAGAGAATGGGGCAGCAATCAAATGGTGGGGCGGCCACCCATCATTTTATTTTCTATGGCAGTGGAGAGTCAAACTGCGTTGGCTAAATTTGAGGGACCATTTTCCTTATCATTTACTTCACATGGCAGCCAGAATGATTCTCCTTATGGTTCTCTTGGTTGATATTGTTGGAGCTTTCCTTGGGAGCATGATTGAAAGAGAGACACATTGGGTGAATGTGTCCTTGGAGGGAGAAATTCCTCACACCTTTTGCACTACATGTTCTAAGGGGAACATGGGACATGATATGGTTACCTTAAAAACACATTTGTCACTTTATGATGTGAGACATATGTTGGAGGAGATGCCATATGTTTATGACTTCAAACTCATCATATATGGAGATACTTGGGCCAGCATGATTTGCAGCATTGGAGGAGAGGTCCTTGGGGATATAGTCTTCATCTTGCCACTTGAGGGCAAGTATTTTGCAGCCCAATATCAACACCTTCTTTACACTTATCTTGAGTGGGGAGAAGGATAGCATGGGGTAGGCTACATTGTCTACCATGAGCATATTTTCATCCCACCTACTTTGTCGGAGCCAAAGGTGGATGACAGTTTCCAGGAGTTGCCTAGTCGGGAGGTAGCTCATTTTGAATGGATGATTGCTTGAGGATGCATGATCCACATGAGGAAGATGTTCCTCAACACTACATAGACTCAATGCCTTGAGAGAAGGCTTTTTTATTTCTATCCTTGCAGTTTCTTGAGGAAAAGAAACATTTGGGAGGGGAGGATTGTAATGTTCCAAAATTTTCTGACAATAATTTGGAACATTAAATTTTTCTGATTTCACTTAGGAGGAGAATAAGTGGGTAAGGTGACCCATGAATAATGATATTATCAATAAAATCCCTCATAATATGAAAGGGGATCAACTTTGGAGCTGGTTTTCACACCCTCATGTGTGAACAAGGATATTTGCAAGGAGGCCTGGTTAAGTTTACCAAGTCAACACCGCTACCATAGGAGGAGTGGCTTACTTAGGAAGCTAGCGTAGTGTGAATGAGGAAAGGGACATTTGGTGGAGGAAACCCTAATGGAGCTTTCATTTGTTTAAAAGGAGGACAAGGCAACCATTGTTTCTCATGCTTGTATTATTCATTTCATTGTCTATTGAGACAATTGAGCATTCTTTGTTGTTTAGCAAGAATTTCCAGAGGAATTCCTGTTTAGGATTCCTTCTCCTTCTTGAGAGGTTTCTTGAGGGATTGTTCTTCATTTTCCTCACATCCAGGCTTGAGGCCAAGCATCCTCCATCAAGAAAGCGTTATTTTTGCAGCAGATTAACATTGTGTTGTTGGGTGTTGCAGTGAGGGTTCACTACACCATCTCCTTCAACTATTTTTCAGAGGTGAAGTCTCTCTTTCCTTTGGAATATCAGTTTGGAGGCATCCCGAAGCTTATTGTAGATTTTGGCATCAAGGCCAACTCATTCTCTTGCCCTACAGTGCAGTTTCATCCAGTGACTGCGTTATTCTAGAGGAGCATTTGCAGTAGGGCTTTGCAGATACATGTGGAGGGGAAGATATTTGGTGAAGGGATCAGCCTTTCACTTGAAAGATCCATTGGAGGAGGCATATTCAGTTTGAGCATCAGATTCAACCATCTCCATCCAATTCTATTTTTGAGTTGTTGTATCTACCCAACAACTCCGGCATTTTGCAAATTTTGTATTTTATTGCCAATCCTTCCAGGATTGACATGAGGTAGTCTTTAGGAGCTGATATCTTTACTCTCATTGTTATATTGGGCCATACATTTGTTTATCTATGTATTTGACATATGTAGCATGCAGTTTCTCTATAAACTGCGTTTTCATAGCTTGGTATACATTGTGTAGCAGTGTTTTTGTCATGTATCTTGTACTTGTTTCTTGAGGCTGAGCATTGCCTATCTTGAGTGACCATTTTCCTCAAGATCTTGTATTCATTGTTGCTGCTATTATTGAATGAGAAGGCTATGGATTTCTCTCATTTTTTTATGATTTGAGTGTTGCTACTGCACCATTATTTTTCTTGCTTTTTGCTGGAGCTCCAACTTTAGAATATCTTGAGATATTCTCATTATTGTAGCAATTTTCTGAAAAAGGAACATTACAATAAGGCCTCCTTAGTTAAGCAAAAATCTTATAAAGGCCAATTTCCCATTTTGACATTTTTGCAGGAGTGTCAAGGTGAATATCAGCAAAAATTGAGGTAAGTTAAGAGGCCAGATCATCCCTAAGGACAGCCACAACAAAGGAGAGGCAGCATGCCTATGTTCAAAGAGAATCATGGTTTTCAGGATTGATTGGCTAAACTGTGTTGCCAAACAAAAATCCAATGCAAAAGGCCACAAGGAAAAAGGCACATCAACATAACCAATCACACATTGAAGATTTTTAGAAGTTATAAATGAAAAAGGGAAAATGGTGAGGTGAAATGAACAGAAATGAATGAACTTGAAAGGGCTATAGAGAAATTAGAAGACAACACTAATTATTTTTCTCTAATAACCCTAAAACCTAAAGTTTTGGAAGGATAAGAAAAGTAGGTGAAATAAGGATGATGGGACTCCATCATGACAGCAAAAGGTTAAAGAAGATATCAGAAGGTGATTCCTAGGGTTTTCTAAGGAAACAGTTCTTCACTACATCAAAAGGAGAAAATGTAGAGAGTATCAGTGAAAGGGATACTAATCCTTCAAGTACAGTCAATTGCACTCAAAATTTTCATGTAATATCCCAAAATTGGGACTGTCAGCAATGCATGTCTGAAAAAAATAATTTTTCATAAATGGATGCTACAGAAATCAAAATAAGCCCTTGGATCCCTTAGATATGAAAATATAAGTCCTAAATCCAAGAGGAGATCAGAAACAAAACAAATTAGGTGAGGTAAACAGACCTCCCACACCTAGTATGGCTTGAAAAATGCCCAAGGAAGGGACTGTAGCAATACAAAACAATATTGCTCAGAAAATAATGTAGTTGAGCAGAGTAAGAGAAATAGGCCAATATGGAGGCTCGAAAATTTCATGCACATCAGTAAATAATATTTACAATGTCGCCCATACAATGTACAAGAGATAAATAGAAGACTTATATGAATAAATCCCTCAAAAAGAGGTGTTGCAACACATGTATTGACTGCAAAACACCCCACAATTGTACACTTGCAAATAATGCAGTCCTGGAAGGGAAACTGCATTGTAGGATCTAGTACTGGTTTGGTCAGATGCCAAGATCTAAAAATGCAACTCCAAAGGTCTAATAATCTATTGTCAAGGGAATAGAAGGCTTTCCCACTGAAAAGAGGCACTATATTGGCCTAGATATGAGTAGATCTAGCCTCCACTTGCTGCAACTTATAAGGAAAACCAAACACTCAACAGGATCTGCGTTGTAGTTGGAAGATGAGCTTGGAAAAATGCCTGATAGAGGACAAGATCAGCAAGACTCCTCAAAGAGCTACTCAGTGGAAGAGGTGGGATTCCTGATCAGGAACACCCTAGTGCTAAACAACACTATTCTCTGCTAAATAGCCAAGAGAATGATATATGTCTAAAAAAACAATATATTAAAAAATATTATGCATTCAACAACCTTCTTCTGTTTTCCTCCTCTTCCTTTTGTAAGATAAAAGTCCCACCAAACCCTAAACCATCTCTATGATTTAGCTCCTTTCACATGTGTAGCCTCCAACTAAAACTGCGTTGTGCATCTAGGAGATTCACTGTATCTAGACAACATTGTTGATTTGGTCCTAGTTGACTTGGTCAAATGATCCAGCCTCTTTCACGCCTAAGTGTTCTTATGTAAATAGCACAGATTTAGCTTTTTTCACATTTGGCATTGATATATAGATATTTTCCATCCCATGTGGTACATACAAGCTTCCCATCCTCCCTCCATACAATCCCATAAAAAGTACAACTATATCATCAAGGTATGGAAGAAAAATTACATATATACAAACAGAAATTGGAGCATGAGGAGGTGGGCCATAGTCCCACATAAGATACCAGCGCAGTGCATCTCCTTCCTGAATTAGATCAAGGTATGGTAAGTGGTCTCCCCACCACTTACTTGCTGCACATGTCATCTCACCATGGCTGAAAATGTGAGATATGTTTGGTGCCTTTGGGAACCACCCATCATGAAAGAAAATCTCCCTTTGCACAACATGGGAGTGGCCAAATTCATAAATTCTAGTGGCCCAATGTTTAACATGAGATTTACATGATGCATCACTCCTCATTGGAGTCATGGCCTGCATAAACATGGTGAAAGAATGTGAAAAATCAGAAAATGAAACTTTCTTTTCATGATCAGATTCTTCACCAACAATGTCTCTCCTACATATGGAGTTGTGCATGGATCTTTCTCCTCTTTCAAAATAAGGAAGAAATGGATAAAATGACTCTTGCATAGAGTCCCTTGGCTGCCCCAACTCCACATATCTCATGCATTCTAGAAAATGTTGATGTAGCTCTCCTCCAAATCCTTCCCATTCAAAGCATCTCATGATAGTGTTGTAGATCTTCATAGAATAGGTAGGGCTGAAACAGAACTCTTTGTAGGCCCTTTGTAGCATCCTCTCCTTGAGCTTGGAGGCTCTAGGTAAGAAGATTCTATCATGATGATATATGACTCCCTCATGGACTAGATAGCCCTCTTCATGCAACTGGTCATCAATCACCATACAAGTGTGAAGATATTTGGAATAATCCACCAATAGCTGGGATTTCCAATATAGATCTACACTCCCCAACAATGACAGCGTTGATGATGCATCACCAGGAATGTCTATCATGTTGCTGATCTCCTCTCTGACATCTCCTATGCCAAAGGTACATGTAGGAAGGACATACCTTCCCTTCTTCTCCTCCAACAACGCAAAATCAAAGATGAAGGTGGGTGATGATGATGAGAGAAGAAAATCTCCGTCCTTCTTGTGCTTGCCCAAGCCTTCCAGCGCTGTAGATGTGTCTTCTAATGCTCCCTCCCCACCTGGATCTAATCTTGGAGCATCATGTAGTGAGAGTTATCTCACATAACTGAATCCGGTGGCCTCCCAGGTGGTTTTCCACAAGATAAGAGTGTCCCTTGCATAAATATCATGAACATAATAGATGGGAAAGTGAGGTCCTTGCTTCCATTGTGAAAATCCATCTCTATTTTCTATGTGGAAGTGTTGTGTGAGGGTGTTGACGGGAAAATTTGTCCGGCCAACAGCAGGGGATCTCCCCAGTAAAAGGTCCCAATTAGACCTTGAACCGTTTGGAATAGGGATCCCGTCCGGGGTGTGGGTCCAGCTACCACTGATTTCTCCTTTTCTTTGGGTCTCGCTTAAAATCTATAAAAAAGTGGGTACACACCTAATCAACTGATACAAGACATATGATTGATGCATTAGATGTACATGCAGCACTATGAGTAGCAAGAGGAAATCATAAAGCATGAAGACCGAAGGAAGTGTCATTAGCAACACTTCATTAGGGTCATGCTTGCAAAATTTTCTGACCGCAAAGGAAACAGTTCCTCACGGCAAAAACACCCTTCACTTCCTATAAGTTTAAATGATAACACAAATGCAGATAAATAGTCATCAACATTCGCTAAGAAAGTGAAATAAACTCAACCACCATTAACATACTCAGCAAACTGTTATGCAACTATGATGTGAATTGAAAATATAGTTCCCTTAACCTTAGGATGTTCAGAAACTAAAAATATAATACTCGACAGTGTTGATACATAAGACAACACCAGATTCACAAGGGGATTTTTCAAAATTATTGTATTAATGCTTAAGTGTATAATCCTCTAGTAATACAATATACTTCGCTCGAGTCCCCAAACAAAAGATCCTTTTACAAGCTCCTGAAGGAGTATTTATAATACAAAACCTGCCCTTTGGACTTCCTTGACTTTCCATCTTCTTGACCGTTGGGCTGCCTTGTGACCCAGCATTTTCTGCAACCTGCGACCTGAGCTGTTGTTGCGACCTGCAACCTGACTGGGTCGCGGGGTCGCAGGTTGTAAGAAATGGCCAAGGTGCGACCTTGCGACCTTGCGACTGGGTCGCAGGATCGCGGGGTCACGAATCGTGAAAAAAGATGAAAATGTGACCTTGCGACCTTGCAACTAGGTCACTGGGTCGCGGGGTCGCAAATTTTGGGAAAAATCAGAAATGCGACCTTGCGACCTGCTGGGATTTGTGACCTCGCGACCTCGGCAGATCTGCGACCTGCGACCTTAGCAAATCAGCGACTTGTAGCCTCCTTTTGGAGGACGTGGCCAGGTGCCTTTGAACTTAAAGTGAGTTCTTTGGAGGTTCGCCAACACCCACTTGTTTTGAAAAGGTCCCCTTGTTTGCTGGATAATATCTTGGCTCTTATGTGTAAACAGAAAGGTTCCTCCTGCAATAAAAGACCATAGGTCACATATATCCATAATTGAATAATAATAATAATGCAAAGGGCATTTTAATTAATTTGCAAGAGTTAAAATAATAGCATAGACCCCTGTGTGGTCAAGTATGTGCTACTAAGTCATCGGGGAGAATGGCCTATGCCATTTTCTTTTAAATAACTGCAATGTAGATCGGTATCATTGTGGACTGGGTCTGGAATGCAGATCCAAATGTAAATTCACCAATTTTGTATTATCTGCAAACTGTCCCAAAAGTATATTTGGAAAGTGCCATGGAGATTTGAATTGATCAACGCTGAGATTATCATTCTTGGGCATGGTAAATTCATTTACTACATCTTAGACAGCCCCCTTTATGACCAAGATAGCCATCAATGCACCAAGGATCCCCCAGCTATTCTTGCACACTTGTTGCTGATCGAGCAGGCGCTGAAACTGGCATAGAAGCAACGTATGAGAGCCCATCTGTCCCATGCAAGAACAATTTCTGTCTCAACTCACCCCTCCTCTTGCTTCATGTATGGGATCTAAAAAGGCGGCTACTCACCATGCTACTGCTCCACAACATCATTGGAAAAACTCACGCAACACAGGAAATTCATAGGTCGCATGGTCACTATTACCACCAAGTCGCATTTTTGTTTGGTTCGAAGGATCTATGACCCAGCGACTCAAAGGGTCGCGCGACCTCACTCTTCATAAGTCGCAGGTCGCTGCCATCTCTAATTCGCATCCTTGATTGGTTCTATGGATCTACGACCTAGCGACTCAAAGGGTAGCGTGACTTTGATGGGGTCGCATTCTTTCATTTTGGACGAAGAAAGAAGACTTGGACTGTGACTTGTTTGAGGAGCCATGTCCAAAATGAGAAAATCTTCGAAGATCAGCTCATGCTTCGATTTAAAATTTGGTTACAATGATCCTTGAGCCACTAGCATTGACAACGCCTCTGCTGCAATTTAGATACCTATGTGCACTCCATGCAGACCGCGCAGCTACCATGTGTTTCAATGAACATCTTCTGGAGTGTCAGAAATTGAACAAACGGATACACAGCTAAAATCCAGCGGCTGGTAACAGGACCCACGATTTCCGAATGCAGAATAGGAAACGTTGCTTGAATGGCACTGATTACAGCACATAATCACCACAAAACCCGCGTTCTCTGATTAGAAAATATTTTACAACGGTGCATTTTGTAACCCCCTCCAGCAAAGCTGAAATTCTGCATCGTATGGTTATGGGCCACCGAAATTTTACAACTCCGCTCTGCTTTGACCATAAACGGCACCAGAGTTATATAATAATTGCGCTGTAGGTTTGTCATAATATTCTGATCCACATCTAAACACGACCTCCTGACCGCCATATACCTATCTATTGCAAACATTTTACCAAAGGTTGGAAACTGCGTCCACTTGAGATGTCTTCGTTTGTTCTGCATTTCCTGTGATTCTAACCGTTCGATGATTGTTATATCATCACCGTCGTAGGTTTGTCATAAGGTTTGCACTTTGTGAAGTTGGGTCATTATATAGATACATCCGCTCTAAATGTTTCATCGTAGTTTGAAACTCCATCACCGTAGAACTTGCATCCATTAGCACACGTCGATGTAGTTCATTTCCACACTTTAGTTGAAAGGTTTGACCGCCACGTGTACATATTTTTGGCTCCATGCAACTTAAACAATTGAACGTTCAATCTTGCATGGCGCCATGTGGAAACGCGACTTTGCTCCAAAACTTTTAGCATAGGTTTAAAATTGCCATCGAAACCTTTGCGTTCCATGTCACGTGGCCATCTAGTTTCGCTGCCTCATCTCACGTGGTTTGAAAAGTATGATTTATCCCCTTCACGCTTTGGTTGTAACGCACCACAGTTATCATGACATGTTACCATGGTTTGTCATATACTCCGCCCCATGTTGACTGCCATGTGTTAGCCCCCCCCTATAAATTTTTGGCAAGCAAACGGGGGCTAAATTGTTTTTGAGCCTTCAAGGAATGCTTTTCTTCTGAAAACACAGTCTCCTTGAAGCCTCCATGTGTCTTTTATCCTTTGATAAATTCCCCTCTATTGTTTTCCATTATAAAGCCTCTCTGTTTGTGAAGAAATTCCCAAAGGGCCTTTTTCCCTCTTATTGCACCCCCACCTAGCTTCTATTTTGTTTCTCCTTCTATTTCCCTTATTACCTTTTCAAATCCCCTTTATATTCTTCCCTTCCCCTTTGTTGGCCATCATTCCCCTTCATTCCTCTATCATACCCCTTCTTGCCTCTAAATCTGTTGAAATGGGCTTAAAACCCACTTTTAACTTTACCATAGGCCCAAACCACTTCCCCTTTCCTGTACCCCGCAAATACGTTCCATAGAGAACTTTATTATAAAGTTCTTATATATTAACCCGCCGCTTATAGTGCAGATCGCAAATCGTATTTTCATTGTTTGTGTTCGACCACTCCATCGCAAACATTTGCGATCGCAAATATTTGCGATGCGATGGATCACACCATCGCACTTTCCGCCCATCGCATTTTCCCCCGATCGCATTTTCCCTCCGTCGCAAGTTCTCGCATCGCAACTCCGCCCAATCGCATCTATCGAGATCACATTCTCGCGCGTTATGATCATTAGATCCATCGCAAATATTTGCGATGCAATCTGATCACGTCGCAAATATTTTCGATGCGATCGCAGATCGCTCCATCGCATTCTTCCTCTCCATCACAGAGCGCAAAGCGCAGTTTTCTGTTTGGTGCTGATTTTTGCCGTCGCACTTTCTCCATTTGCGATTTTGCGATCAGACCCCCGAGTCCCACATCCACGGCTCCCCTCATTGCATTTTGTTCATTTCCTTTGTATTTCCTCCGTTAGTTAAACCTTTGTATTTTACATTAAGGTTTAATGAACCGCCCTCCGCCATGACCGGGTCCTGCCATTTCAAATGCATTTCATGTGTTTGACCTTTCCCCTTTGTAGCTCGGCCAACGGTTAAACCTTAGTGTTTAGAACTAAAGGCATTCTCCGCCATTGTTCCATGTGTTCGCCGTTTCCACAGTCGCCACCGCCTTTCCACCACGGGCCTCCAAAGCATTTCTCCACCACCATTGCCCGAGTTTGTAATAGTTTTATTTGACTATTCAGCTAGCACAGAGAGGCCAGTTCAGCGGCCAAATGAAACAGCAGAGACGGATTTGAGGGATTCAAGCCGGTTAATTGAAGATTAACAATTATAATCCTGCATTCAAAGGAAAAGGCGCAGTTCGAAGATCCAAGCACATTGTTAAAGTCTTATCTGTGTTTAATATCAGCAAGGTACTCTTCTCCAAACGTACACCTTCCTACAAGAAATCTCCATGCCTCCTCGAGCCCTGAAACGATTAATTACACCGACTGAAGCTCATTTAAGAGAGTCAGGCAGAAGTTATGGAGGTATGGAGCGGCCTTTCAGACTTTCATCCAGTTCATTTATTCCAGGATGGCAGCACAGAGCTCCAGACGCCGAAAGGACTCCAACTAAATATCTGAGGTCAAATCCGACCCAACAGAGATCTCCAAACCAATCTACAGAATACACACAGCGCTGCATATAGCCATTAAGCAGAATGGGCTCGGCTTCCTCCACCATTCTGTATTAATGAGACTCATTTAATTGTTCACCTACTTCTGTTTCTTCCTCTTCTCTTATAAGAATCCTAAAGAACGTATTGTAAAAGGTGGTTGTTGTTGCCTTGCTGTGGCAATTGCTGTTAGAGGGATTCATTCTGGACTGTTAGAACAGTCGTGGGAGGGGGTAGCAGAGTAGTTGTATGTAATAGGCTGGGAGGAGAAATACTTGACTGTATTAGCCATTGAGCTCAGTGTACATGACTGGTTTTGCATCAATCAATCAAAGCACATTTCACAGGATCCTGGTCTATTACTATTGGTGATGTTTTTCTAACTCTGTATATCACATTTTCATACTGTTCCATGTTCTTCTGGTAGGAAACAAAAGTATAACATAGGATTCACCCTTGTTAGATGCCCTGTGTTTCCTGCTCTCCCTACCTTTAATTTTTTCTGCCTTATGTGCTATCTAAGAGTTGATTTCAGTTGATTTAACCAGTGTAGTGGATGTTATTGCCTACTCTCTGATGTATGAATTGGTTGAATCAGTTCTTAGATGTTCTTGCTGGGTTTAAGCTAGAAGGTTTGGGAACACTGGGGATGAGTGTTAGCCCTGTCCACTAGGATCCTTGCGCGACCAGCTGGCCTTTCTAAGATCCCTTCTGTTAACTTATCTCTGTTTTTCCTCTGGAGTTGCTAAATCAGACCTGGAGTTAAATGACCTCTGGTCTGATCTATAAGCTGCCCCTTCGTCCATTTTTGAGAGCTGCCTTTGAGTATGTCCAAGAAGGTCTGGAGTTAAATGACCTCTGACCTTATCTATAGACAGAAAATTGGTTGTCTTTCCTACTTCCACTTTCTCTCCTTAATGTTCCATTCCACCATCTGCCTAAAAGGTCCTTTAGTGTAGATGACTTGCCCTTTGAAAGCCTCGGCTAGTGGATGCAAGTAATTTCCTTTCATGACTCCATAGCCCAATGGATGGCACTGTCTTGGCCTATCCTCTTTGCTGAAGCCTCCTGCTATTTTGTTTCCTTTCTCCCATTACTTTCTCAGTCTGTGATCTCCTGACCAACCCAGCAACCAACCAACCAAATCATTTAAACCCCCCATTCGTGCTTCATACCTAGCCTAATATCTCAATTTGAGCCTTCAAAGATATATCATTCTTTCTCTATTTGGAGAGATCCCTCTCCAGGTCCAGGAGGGCTAGATCCTAGGGCCCCAAAGTGGTTTGATGTTGTCTCATCTTTTGGTATTGCCAAATCTGCCAAAACATGGGAACCCCAACATAATGGCGACTCCGCTGGGGACAGATCAGTCAGCTTTGATTTGGTAAACCACTGTGGTGGACAGTAAGTTGTAAATCATCCACCTGGCGACTCCACAATCCCTGAATGATTAAAAGACTCCATAGGTGATTAGCAGGCCACTGATTATCTTGGTTTCACGTGACTCCACTGGGAGACCATGTCACAGTACAACATCATCCATGCCGAAGACCAAGCCACGTCACTAATGGAAGACCCTGAACGGTTTGCAGAAATGTTTCCAGATTTCATGGCAGTATGCCGTGATATAATATCTAGTGACTTGGCGGAATATAAGGTGGAGGACCTTCCAGGGGTTATTTCTCTCAGCTCAAAAGGCGGACCCGTGATCAAGAAATTTTTTTTAGAAGTGCTGGCTGAGAGGTATGAAGCTGAGCTTGAACTTTTGAAATCACAAGAGATATCATACGAGTTCAGAGACCCAAAGGCATTCTTGGAAAGTCTCCCTCCCCCCAAAAGAGAAGAGATTCTCATTACTTTGGGTTAGAAGAAGAAAATAAAGCTACTCCCAAGAGCCCTTTCAAGATGCAAGGAAGATGAAATAATCAGTTTTTCTGGCACACACTCACCTACCAGTCATGGCAAAGCCCGAGAGAAGACAACGTACATCAAGTGCTCGTTGATCCTAGGAGTACAGGAGGCCCCGACTTGCTCAAATACCTCCAAATATAACGCAGCCAGGCCAGATTCTGGTCAGGAAGGGTCACTACTGATGGTGACCACAATTTTGAAGAACCACACGCAGAGCACCCTGTGGTTATCTCTGACAGGAAGCCAGTGCTCATATCCTTTTTTGTTACTGCTTGATTGGCTACATTGGCATTATTGTATCACCTAGAACGTCAGAGATTTCCAAGTTAGGGTAGGGTAGGTAGGAAAGCTCAATAAAGCTCAGCCTATGAGCTTGTAGTTAGTTGTTTCAATTTCTGTCTTAGAATGAAGAGAAGAAGTCTGCTAGACAGTTTAATCCTAGCAGATATTAGTCTAGGTAGAGAAACTGTGAGGCCAACAGTCTAATCTGGTCTTATGGAGTAATAAGGGTAGATTTAGGATAGGTCTATTTTCCTGTTTGTAAAAATTGATGATGTAAAGGGTCTGCAAGCCCAAATGCACCCAAAAGAAAAATGTTAGGACTTATAGTGTGGGTAGGTGTTTGTTCGACAATTTTACTCACGATATGTTTTGAAAACAACCATAGCTTGTGGCAAACATCTAAGAAAGAAATGGATGGTTCACAAAGAGGCACCTGTTCTAAGTACCAAGAGATCTACTCATGAATTCGACTCTTCAAGATGAAGCCATCCCCATGTGGAGCCACTGCTAGCCCCCTATGAGATACTTTCTGAGAAAACAAAGGGGGCGAAGTTTAGTTGTTGAGCCTTCAAGGAATGCATTTCCTCTGAAAACACAGTCTCCTTGAAGCCTCCATGTGTCTTTTATCCTTTGATAAATTCCCCTCTGCTGATTCCTATTATAAAGCCTCTCTGTTTGTGAAGAAATTCCCAAAGGCTCCCTTTTCCCTCTTATTTCAACCCCCACTTAGCTTCTACTTGTTTCCTCTTCTATTTCCCTTCTTACCTTTTCGAATTCCCTTTAATTTCTTCCCTTACCCTTTGTTGGCCATCATTCCCCTTTATTCCTCTATCGTACCCCTTCTTGCCTTTAAATCCGTTGGAATGGGCCAAACCCACTTCCGACCTTATACTAAGGCTTAGCCCCTTTTCCGCCAGCCCCGTCCCCATGTAACTGCGCGTTGTGACTGAGCGCTACCTCTTAAGGCGCTCATCACAAATCATGCTTATTGCATATCACAGTTTCATTATATGTGTTTGATTGATCCATCACAAATATTTGCGATGCGATCTGATCGCATCACAAATATTTGCGATGCGATCGCCTGTCGCACTTTCCGCCCATCGCACTTTCCGCCCATCGCATTTTCCCCCGATCGCATTTTCCCTCCGTCGCAAAATCTCGCATCGCAACTCTGCTCGATCGCATCTATCGCAGATTGCATTCTCATGCGTTATGATCGTTTTTATCCATCACAAATATTTGCGATGCGATCGCAGATCGCTCCATCGCATTTTTCGGCTCCGTCGCAGAGCGCAAAGCGCAGTTTTCTTTTTGGTGCTGATTTCCGCCGTTGCACTTTCTCCATTTGTGATTTTGTGATCAGAACCCCGGGTCCCACATCCACGGCTCCCCTCATTGCATTTTGTTCATTTCCTTTGTATTTCCTCCGTTAGTTAAACCTTTGCATTTTACATTAAGGTTTAATGAACCGCTCTCCGCCATGACCGGGTCCCGCCATTTCGAATGCATTTCATGTGTTTGACCTTTCCCCTTTGTAGCGCGGCCAACGGTTAAACCTTAGTGTTTAGCACTAAAGGCATTCTCTGCCATTGTTCCATGTGTTCGCCGTTTCCATAGTCGCCACCGCCTTTCCACCATGGGCCTCCAAAGCATTTCTCCACCACCACTGCCCGAGTTTGTAATAGTTTTATTTGATTGTTCAGTTAGCACAGAGAGGCCAGTTCAGCGGCCAAACGAAACAGCAGAGACGGTTTTGATGGATTCAAGACGTTTAATTGAAGATTAAAAATTATAATCCTACATTCAAAGGAAAATGCGCAGTTCGAAGATCCAAGCACATTGTTAAAGTCTTATCTGTGTTTAATATCAGTAGGGTACTCTTCTCCAAACATACACCTTCCTACAAGAAATCTCCATGCCTCCTCGAGCCCTGAAACGATTAATTACACCGACTGAAACTCATTTAAGACAGTCAGGCAGCAGTTATGGAGGTATGGAGCGGCCTTGTAGACTTTCATCCAGTTCATTTATTCCAGGATGGCAGCACAGAGCTCCAGATGCCGAAAGGACTCCAACTAAATATTTGAGGTCAAATCCGACCCGACAGAGATCTCCAAACCAATCTACATAATACACACAGTGCTGCATATAGCCATTAAGTAGAATGGGCTCGGCTTCCTCCACCATTCTGTATTAATGAGACTCATTTAATTGTTCACCTACTTATGTTTCTTCCTCTTCTCCTATAATAATCCTAAAGAACGTATTGTAAAAGGTGGTTGTTGTTGCCTTGCTGTGGCAGTTGCTGTTAGAGGGATTCATTCTGGACTGTTAGAATAGTCGTGGGAGGGAGTAGCAGAGTAGTTGTATGTAATAGGCTGGGAGGAGAAATTCTTGACTGTATTAGCCATTGAGCTCAGTGTACATGACTGGTTTTGCATCAATCAATCAAAGCACATTTCACAGGATCCTGGTCTATTACTATTGGTGATGTTTTTCTAACTCTGTATATCACATTTTCATACTATTTCATGTTCTTCTGGTAGGCAACAGAAGTATAACATAGGATTCACCCTTGTTAGGTGCCCTATGTTTCCTGCTCTCCCTACCTTTAATGTTTTCTGCCTTATGTGTTATCTAAGAGTTGATTTCAGTTGATTTAACCAGTGTAGTGGATGTTATTGCCTACTCTCTGATGTATGAATTGGTTGAATCAGTTCTTAGATGTTCTTGCTGGGTTTAAGCTGGAAGGTTTGGGAACACTGGGGATGAGTGTTAGCCCTGTCGACTAGGATCCTTGCACGACCAGCTGGCCTTTCTAAGATCCCTTCTGTTTAACTTATCTCTGTTTTTTCTCTGGAGTTGCTAAGGCAGACCTGGAGTTAAATGACCTCTGGTCCGATCTATAAGCTGCCCCTTCGTCCCTTTTTGAGAGCTGCCTTTGAGTATGTCCAAGCAGGTCTGGAGTTAAATGACCTCTGACCTGATCTATAGACAAAAAATTGGTTGTCTTTCCTTCTTCCACTTTCTCTCCTTAATGTTCCATTCCACCATCTGCCTAAAAGATCCTTTAGTGTAGATGACTTGCCCTTTGAAAGCCTTGGCTAGTGGATGCAAGTAATTTCCTTTCATGACTCCATAGCCCAATGGATGGCACTGCCTTGGCCTATCCTCTTTGCTGAAGCCTCCTGTTGTTTTGTTTCCTTTCTCCCATTTCTCAGTTAAGGATCTCCGACCAACCCAAACAACCAACCAACCAAATCATTAAACCCCCCATTAGTGCTTCATACCTAGCCCATCTTCTCAATTTGAGCCTTCAAAGATATATCATTCTTGCTCTATTTGGAGAGATCCCTCTCCGGGTCTAGGAGGGCTAGATCCTAGGGCCCCAAAGTGGTTTGATGTTGTCTCATCTTTTGGTATTGCCAAATCTGCCAAAAAATGGGAACCCCAACATAATGGTGACTCCACTGGGGAGTAGATCAGTCAGCTTTGATTTGGTAAACCACTGTGGTGGACAGTAAGTTGTAAATCCTCCACCTGGAGATTTCACATTTCCTGAATGATAAAAAGACTCCACAGGTGATTAGCAGGCCACTGATTATCTTGGTTTCACGAGACTCCACTGGGAGACCATGTCGCAGTACAACATCATCCATGTCGAAGACCAAGCCACGTCACTAATGGAAGACCCTGAACGGTTTGCAGAAATGTTTCCAGATTTCATGGCAGTATGCCGTGATATAATATCTAGTGACTTGGAAGAATATAAGGTGGAGGACCTTCCAGGGATTATTCCTCTCAGCTCAAGAGGCGGACCCGTGATCAAGAAAATGTTTTTAGAGCTGGTGGTTGAGAGGTATGAAGCTGAGCTCGAACTTTTAAACTCATAAGAAATATCTTACGAGTTCAGAGACCCAAAAGCATTCTTGGAAAGTCTCCCTCCCCCCAAAAGAGAAGAGATTTCGCTGCCTTTCGAACTAGAAGAAGAAGATGATACGGTTCACAAGAGCCCCTTTGAAGATGCAGTGGAAGATGAAATAATCGAAGCTGCCCAGGACATACACCACCTACTAGTCATGGCAGGCCTGAGAGAAGACAACGTATATCAAGTGTTCGTTGATCCTATGGCAGAGTACATGGAGGCCCTGACTTGCTCAAATACTCCAGCGATAATCGTCAGCCAGGGCCAGATTCATCAAGAATGGTCACTACTAATGGTGACCTCAGTTTTGAAGGACCACAGGCAAAGCACCCTGTGGTTATCTCTGACAGGCAGCCAGTGCTCATATCCTTTTTTGTTACTGCTTGATTGGCTGCATTGGCATTATTGTATCACCTAGAACATCAGAGATTCCCAGTTAGAGTAGGGTAGGTAGGAAAAGCTCAATAAAGCTCATTCTATGAGCATGTAGTTAGTTGTTTTAATTCTGTCTTAGAATGTAGAGAAGAAGTCTGCTAGACAGTTTAATCCTAGCAGATATTAGTCTAGGTAGAGAAACTATGATGCCAACAGTCTAATCTGGTCTTATGGAGTAATAAAGGTAGATTCAGAATAGGTCTATTTTCCTGTTTGTAAAAATTGATGATGTAAAGGGTCTGCAAGCCCAAATGCACCCAAAAGAAAAATGTTAGGACTATAGTGTGGGTAGGTAGTTGTTTGGGAGAATTTTACGGCTGATCTGTTGTCTTCATAGCTTGTGGCAGCTGATCAAAGAAAGAAATGGATGGTTCAAGAAGCAAGCACCTGGCCTACACCAAGAGATCAATTTCTGAATTCTTGACTCCTTCAAGAAGAAGCCATCCCCATGTGGAGCCACTGTTAGCCCCCCTATGAGATTTTTGACAAGCAAAACAGGGGGCTAAGTTTGTTGTTGAGCCTTCAAGGAATGCATTTCCTCTGAAAACACAGTCTCCTTGAAGCCTCCATGTGTCTTTTATCCTTTGATAAATTCCCCTCTACTGATTCCTATTATAAAGCCTCTCTGTTTGTGAAGAAATGCCCAAAGGCTCCCTTTTCCCTCTTATTTCAACCCCCACTTAGCTTCTACTTGTTTCCCCTTCTATTTCCCTTCTTACCTTTCCGAATTCCCTTTAATTTCTTCCCTTACCCTTTGTTGGCCATCATTCCCCTTTATTCCTCTATCGTACCCCTTCTTGCCTTTAAATCCGTTGGAATGGGCCAAACCCACTTCCGACCTTATACTAAGGCTTAGCCCCTTTTCCACCAGCCCCGTCCCTATGTAACTGCACGCTGTGACTGAGCACTACCTCTTAAGGCGCTCATCGCAGATCGCACTTATCGCATATCGCAGTTTCATTATATGTGTTATATTTATCCATCGCAAATATTTGCGATGCGATCGCGTGTCGCACTTTCTGCCCATCGCATTTTCCCCATCGCACTTCCCACCCATCGCATTTTCCCCCGATCACATTTTCCCTCCGTCGCAAGTTCTCGCATCGCAACTCCGCCCGATCGCATCTATCGCAGATCGCATTCTCATGCGTTGTGATCGTTAGATCCATCGCAAATATTTGCGATGCGATCGCAGATCGCTCCATCGCATTTTTCCGCTCCGTCGCAGAGCGCAAAGCGCAGTTTTCTGTTTGGTGCTGATTTCTGCCGTCGCACTTTCTCCATTTGCGATTTTGCGATCAGACCCCTGGGTCCCACATCCACGACTCCCCTCATTGCATTTTGTTCATTTCCTTTGTATTTCCTCCATTAGTTAAACCTTTGCATTTTACATTAAGGTTTAATGAACCGCCCTCCACCATGAGCGGGTCGTGCCATTTCGAATGCATTTCATGTGTTTGACCTTTCCCCTTTGTCGCTCAGCCAACGGTTAAACCTTAGTGTTTAGCACTAAAGGCATTCTCCGCCATTGTTCCATGTGTTTGTCGTTTCTACAGTCGCCACCGCCTTTCCACCACGGGCCTCCAAAGCATTTCTCCACCACCACTGCCCGAGTTTGTAATAGTTTTATTTGACTGTTCAGTTAGCACAAAGAGGCCAGTTCAGCGGCCAAACAAAACAGCATAAACGGATTTGAGGGATTCAAGCCAGTTAATTGAAGATTAAAAATTATAATCCTGCATTCAAAGGAAAAGGCGCAGTTCGAAGATCCAAGCACATTGTTAAAGTCTTATCTGTGTTTAATATCAGCAGGGTACTCTTCTCCAAACGTACACCTTCCCACAAGAAATCTACATGCCTCCTCGAGCCCTGAAATGATTAATTACACCGACTGAAACTCATTTAAGACAGTCAGGCAGCATTTATGGAGGTATGGAGCGGCCTTGCAGACTTTCATCCAGTTCATTTATTCCAGGATGGCAGCACAGAGCTCCAGACGCCGAAAGGACTCCAACTAAATATCTGAGGTCAAATCCGACCTGACAGAGATCTCCAAACCAATCTACAGAATACACACAGCGCTGCATATAGCCATTAAGCAGAATGGGATCAGCTTCCTCCACAATTCTGTATTAATGAGACTCATTTAATTGTTCACCTACTTCTGTTTCTTCCTCTTCTCCTATAAGAATCCGAAAGAACGTATTGTAAAAGGTGGTTGTTGTTGCCTTGCTGTGGCAGTTGCTGTTAGAGGGATTCATTCTGGACTGTTAGAACAGTCGTGGGAGGGAGTAGCAGAGTAGTTGTATGTAATAGGCTGGGAGGAGAAAGTCTTGACTGTATTAGCCATTGAGCTCAGTGTACATGACTGGTTTTGCATTAATCAATCAAAGCACATTTCACAGGATCCTGGTCTATTACTATTGGTGATGTTTTTCTAACTTTGTATATCACATTTTCATACTGTTTCATGTTCTTCTGGTAGGCAACAGAAGTATAACATAGGATTCACCCTTGTTAGGTGCCCTATGGTTCCTGCTCTCCCTACCTTTAATGTTTTCTTCCTTATGTGCTATCTAAGAGTTGATTTCAGTTGATTTAACCAGTGTAGTGGATGTTATTGCCTACTCTCTGATGTATGAATTGGTTGAATCAGTTCTTAGATGTTCTTGCTGGGTTTAAGCTGGAAGGTTTGGGAACACTGGGGATGAGTGTTAGCCCTTTCCACTAGGATCCTTGCGCGACCAGCTGGCCTTTCTAAGATCCCTTCAGTTAACTTATCTATGTTTTTCCTCTGGAGTTGCTAAAGCAGACCTGGAGTTAAATGACCTCTGGTCTGATCTATAAGCTGCCCCTTCGTCCCTTTTTGAGAGCTACCTTTGAGTATGTCCAAGCAGTTCTGGAGTTAAATGACCTCTGACCTTATCTATAGACAGCAAATTGGTTTTCTTTCCTTCTTCCACTTTCTCTCCTTAATGTTCCATTCCACCATCTGCCTAAAAGATCCTTTAGTGTAGATGACTTTCCCTTTGAAAGCCTTGGCTAGTGGATGCAAGTAATTTCCTTTCATGACTCCATAGCCCAATGGATGGCACTATCTTGGCCTATCCTCTTTGCTGAAGCCTCCTGCTATTTTGTTTCCTTTCTCCCATTACTTTCTCAGTCTGTGATCTCCTGACCAACCCAGCAACCAACCAACCAAATCATTTAAACCCCCCATTCGAAGTTTACCCAGTCGAATATCTGAATTTCTGAGCCTTCAAAGTTATATCATTCTTTCTATTTGGAGAGATCCCTCTCCGTGTCCAGAGGGCTAAACTTAGGCCTCAAAGTGGTTTGATGTTGTCTCATCTTTTGGTATTGCCAAATCTTCCAAAACATGGGAACCCCAACAATGCCGATGGTGCAAGTATCTACTCTCAGAATCTAGCCTCGGCAGGTTGGGCCATTTTTACCCCCTTACATTTGCTTTTTCTCTCGAACGGTGTATGCATTGGTACTGCCGCCAATAATCAAGTCGAATATGATGCAGTGTGAGGTTTATTAGCCGATGCTCTTTCCCATCGCATCCTCCACCTTCATGCTCGTTTAGATTCCCTGCTTCTTGTCATTTAATTGAATGGTGTCTATCGTGTGCATAATCATATCCTTTTTAGAAGATATTTACGAGTGAAGCTTTTGATGCGTGAATTTGAAATCATTACATTTAGTCATGTACCTAGAGCAAAAAATCACTATGTAGATAGCATTACAAACAATATTCTAGATTGGAATTTAGCACACACATTTAACACAAGACAATAATATAACATAAAACCATCAAAACAATGCATATCCATAATATGTGTCGTATAAGATGTTTTAGAGTCCGTTAACTTTGATACATAATACATGCCCATAGAATGTTACAAAAACTCCAAAATAGGGGCACCACCTACCCCTACACCTAATCACTATCTGGAGGATCCCGAGCCAATGGCTCTACTCCTTCACCTCGTAGATCGTGCATCCCCTTCCTGGCCATCGCCATGCGCTGCATGACCCCTCGACACTCCGAGGGTAGACCAATACATGGCTCTATGTACTAGTCATCTAATTCTTGCCAGCCACGCTCTGAAACACTGGTTTGAAGCCTCTCACATCTACAATGTATGTCCTCTAGGAGGGTCTTTGCATCCTCATTTTGCAGCGCTCTCGATCCACTAGGTCCTACAGCCCCTGATACTGCAGGTCGTCCCATATACCCGGCTAGTTTTACCGATGTTGTATCTACATACCAAAAAGTGAAAGAATCAGTGCCATTTACAATATTCTGAAAATTTACAAAGCACATTAAAGATTAGAAACTTGTCACTTACCATCGGGCCCCCATATTCGACTAGGCGACAGTGGCAAGTTTAGGTCCCCATGATAACTCATCCCACTATAGGGATAGTCATCTATGTACAGTGGCATCTGATCCCAATGAGAAAAAAAACTCGGGTTGGAACACTCATCTAGTTGCCCCACCTCCTCCTCTACACAGTAGTCGCCCCCACTGGTGCATCCTGGGTTCCCTTGGGCCCTATCCTAAAGCTATATGCGAGGTCGAAGCATCGGGATCTTCTCAAAGAAGAGTGAGCACAACACTATACCATACGCACAGTCATGGTTCACTTGCTGCTTGCATAGCGACAACTGTAATTTCAGAGAAGACAACATCATCTAGGCCCACCCATAGTAATTACCACTCAACACTCTCTCCAAAAGCATCATCTGCCCTCCATTGATGTGGTGGAGTGCTTGGTTTCCCAGGATCCGCAGCACCGCTGTGGCCACAGCACGAGTCTCTAACCTCTCTAGATCCCCGATGGGTATCTGTGTCCCCTTGACATGGAGACCTGGTTGAAAATGGCACTCTAAAAACTCCATGATGTTCCACCCTCGCGGTAACACTGGCTGAGTATTCCCTACCATCCCAAGTGGTGGGAGACTAGTCAGAAAATATATATCCTGGACCGTCAACTCGATCCGGTCCCCATACACTATAAATACCTCATGTTCTGTATCCCAATAACTGACAATATGGGCCAACAAGGGCTCTCTAGCTCTTATCAAATGGTTCTCCACAAACTTCAGAACCCCAAGCTTGGCCAATGCACTGTGGACACCTTGATCCTCTCAGATCTTCAACCGTAATGTGTCCAGGTCTCTTTCTCTCCATTTGATTCGTAATTCTGCCATGTCTGTACAAAACCATCATAATTTTCAATGTACAGAAAGTAAATACTACATTTAACCACAAAAACCCAGCTCTGAGCCAAAAAAATCACAGAAAAACCCCTCTCTGCCAGGTCGCACTTTTTAGGTAAAATCCTGGTACAAGTCACACTTTTCTCCCCAAAACCTACTACCCAGGTCATATATATTTCCCCAAAAAGTGCGACCCGACTGTTAAAAGGAGCAGGGGTCTGTTCCTGAGCTCTGGGCACCTAAACTGAACTTTCAATCCACTATAATGAAATAGTAGGGTTATGCCTCTTTCCTGCAACTGATGGACATTGATTCCAACGGTCGGTTTTTCTGTTATGCTCGTTGTAAGATTCAGGGCCTTCTCTCCTCTCTACATTCACCACAGCATGCAAATGAGTGAATTTGGAGGGAAAATGCCTTATTAAAAGATCAAACCCTGATTTTTCTTTCCCCTGCTATGACCAAATCGTAGCTCAGTTTGACAAACCGTATGTACCGTTGGAAAGCTCTCTTCAAGCCCTCAAATGGGTATCTGTTAGTTTTTTGTGATTTGATACTTCACTGGGACACATTTTGTCCAAGAAGCATCACTTCACCAATCCTCAAAATCAAATTTCTTCACTTGCAACACTTGTACTTGTGGCACCACTTTGCCTCCATACTTGTCCATGCTCATGTCGATTTTCGTCATGAGTAACCATCTTCTACTCATGCCTTTATGGTCCCCACAAGACCTTTTCTGTGTGGAAGCATCATCAAGTCGCCCTTGTTTAGAGCATCTGTGTTGAGTCATCATCGCATCCTTGGAGTCTATCCCGAGTCCCTTTGTATCCCGATATAGTCCTCCATCCTTCATTGATTGGTTCCTCTCTCGTGTCGCACATTATGGTCTTCACTCCTACTGTCCCCTATCCCCTTTTATATTGTATCAGCCGCTACTAGGTCATCCATGCACTTTGTGCTCTAACAAGGGAAGTCGTCCGTCTGCTACTCAGTACCCCCTATTTCATCATCATCCCTGGTTTTAATCTATTAGTCACTCTACTATTTTCTCTCGTGCCTTAGTTGAGGATCCCTTATTTCCTCACCTATGGCAGACCTCCTTCTATCGACATCATATAATTCATTCCAGAAGATAGGTCTAGAGGGTGATGTACCTTGGTTCCAGCTTCCACTCTTGTTTGGTGCCTCGGATCAGAAAAAGGGACTCCTTGTTGCCCTTTGAATTAATTTTTTCTTAGCTCCAGCTCCTTACAGCATGATCGAGATCCATATACTTGATGGTTTAGTGATGCAGTAGATTATACCGGTGATTCCCAGGTGTGTGTGAGATGTTTCAGACCTCATGAGGGGGTGTCCCTTCAGGTAGCCCCCACATGCCCAGATGACCTCTTCATTACAACCTTTGATGCAGCTCCATAGATTTGATGATGTCATCCTGAGCTGCTTGTAGCGCCTTTTAATTTGCATGTATCAGTCATATTTCCAAAGCCCTTTCTTGGTTACAGGGGCACTTTGGTTGTATTTATATCTCATGTACTCAAATATTATTGTATAAGTCCTGGCTGTTATTCCAGGAACACTATGTATGTGGGATTCATTATCATGTTTTTATCTGGCTCATGTTTATTCCAGCATGTACTATACAGTTCAGTCCCTTGTTTACTAGACACATTCTTCTTTCTACTTTATCTTGGCGGGTATAGGTATGCCTCCCCCGCCACCTATAGCACATGTAATCACTCATAAAAGAGACTTGTCACACCTGTAAGTCTCGCCTCCTCAGGGTCTAGTCCTCTAGCACTCTAGTCTACCTTATATTTCTCTCTCTCTCTAACTTCCCCTTCGGTGTCTAGTGATTAAGTTCTTACAACATACTTCGATCATACGATTAGCTCCTAACGCTCGCATGCTGGGGGGAAATATGTTACACCATTTTTTGGTCATCTAACCTCTTACTATTAGATGGACCAAAGTACACCATGTAAGACCAATTTTACCCTAAGTAAAATTTCCTTCACTATGAAAAATAACTTAGTAAACCTCATTTATTAAGTTGTTTATGGTCTAAACAGGAAACCCCATGAGGAAATATTAAATAAATCCACATTTGTTTGATTTTCCTCGAGGAATAATTAGTTAAACAACAGTTTAATTAATATTCCTGGTCATATTTAACCCAAAACGGGAAAATTAATTAGATAAATCATTATTTATCTTATTATTTTCTAGGAATAATTATTTAAACCTCATTTAAATAATATTCCTTGTTAAATTTGACTAAATCATTTATAAATAATTAAATAAATCATCATTTATTTGATTATTACTCAACCACATCCTTAAAATAATAAATAAATCATTTATTTATTTATTATTTACAAATAAATGGATTTGACCAAAGTAAAATTCTTTTCCCTCCAACAAATATAATAAAATATCCCATAAAAGTTAGATCTTGATTTGGTTAATAATATTTTAATTATGTACCAATATCTAGACTAACTCAATATTTTGTTATAAATAGAAGGGTTTTTCTATTCATTCACTACCTTTTGTTGCCTAAATATCACTCTGGACCTATACTTTTGGCCTAACTTTGATCCACCATCATTGGCATATTTTGCTACCATTTTTCTTGTGAGCTCCCTTTGAGTTTCATTTTTGTCTGGGTTTTTTACACCATCAAGAGAGAGGGATTTTAGATTTGAACTGTTGAGGAATTAAAATAACCCATCCCATTGAGGGGGACTAGTAACATCTTTCTATGTTCCCTTCCCAGGTGTCAAAAATACAAAAATTCTTTAAAACAATCTTGTCTTGTCTATTGGATGCATGGAGCAACTCTTACTTTTATTTACTGCTTAATGTATTTTAATGCATAGATCTAGATTTTTGTAGCATTTATCTTGGTAAAATAATTGCATATCTAAAGATATTGGCAGCCATATTTTTTGTTAGGGTTGTTTGTTATGCACGGCTAAAGTGAGCCTTTTTTGTACGCTTGCAATTAAGGTTCATACTAACCCTGACCATCTTCATCATATTTTTCTTCGCTATCGACGATATAACATCCAGCTAAATCTGCATAAATGCATCTTCTGTGTCGATTCTAGTGTACTCTTAGGGTTTATCATTTCCAAATACGGGATTTGCCTCGATCCACCCAAACTTGAGGCTATCGTTAATCTCCCCTATCCATCCTCATTACGCCATCAGCAGAGTATGCAAGGGAAGGCAAACTTTTTGCATTGTTTTATACCTAACTACGCCGAAGTGGCTAAAGGATTCACGTGATTAATAAAGCAGGGTGTCCCGTTCCTTTGGGATGAGATTGCCCAGAATTCTTTCAATGTGCTAAAGATGTTTCTTTTCAATGCTCCTCTGTTGCATTCTCTGAACTATCATCGCGATTTTCCCTCTATTTAACCGCCACTTTCAGCACGATTTCCATGGTTTTGGTACAAGAAGATGATGACGGTGATGAGCATGTTATTTACTATCTATCTCATAACCTTATCGATACTGAAACGTGATATGCACATGTCGAGAAGTTGTCGTTGGTTGTCGTTCAAGCGGTTTAGCGTTTTCGTCATTACATTCTGTTGCGTATAGTGACTATGATTTCTGACTGCAACCCTATGACCTATATATTGTCTCAAAATTTGTTGGGAGGCAAGTACTCGAAGTGGATTGTCATCCTCCAAGAGTTTGATTTGGAATTTTCTACTGCCAAGTCGAAGAAATCATTATCCTTTGTTGATTTAATCTACTCCCTCCCCTCTAACTCTTCTCCATATGATTCCGAGGAATGCATTCCAGACGATACGTTTTTTCTTATTAGCACCCTCAATCCTTGGTACAGTGATATCATCGTATATATTCACACTTCTACCTTCAGATCTGAGCTGATGAAGGATGCTCATTGATGCATCCGTCATCAATCGCAACCTTATCATATAGTTAGAGATAAACTCTATCGCGTCAGAGTTGATTCCATTCTCTGCTAATGTTTGACTCTCGAGGAGGCTGAGAAAGCCCTGAATTACTATCACAGTGGCGCCTATGGTGGTCACATGTATGGTTATGCTACTGCACAAGAAATTATTTGTGTTGGGTATTTCCGGCCTATTGAAAATGCAACAAGATGATGGAGCTTAGTGAAATGAAGTCGCCTTCACTAAGTGGACCCGCAGGCTATTTTTGGCGCAAAGTCTATTTTTAGACTATGTCTATTTTTAGACATATGGATCATGGTCTATGAGTTGCAGGATGCTATTTATGGATGATTGGTCGAATTGGTAAAAATAGATGGACCTCTATTTTTAGACATTGGGTAGTTTCTATTTTTAGACTGTCGAGCTAAAAATAGAACAGTCAAATATTATTAGCTCTTAATAATATTTGGACTATAAACATTATCTTATCCTCTTGGCGCACTTCAGTTTTAGCTACGGATGTGGCCCATGCAGCTGACAAAGGAATTACACTATTCCTAGGGGTTTGGTTGAGCTATTGCATGGTTGACTTCAGTTAGACTCATGTGGCAGAGTTTTGGTGGAGTTGATTGAGGAGTTGATGGAGTTGTGTTCGGTTTAACTTAGTTAAACTAGTTGTATTTAGTTTAACTGGCTAATACACTAGAGATTAGTTGTGTGAATTAATTATTAATTAATTCACTAATTATTAACTCATAATTCAACTAAAGAACACATCAGTTAACACCAGTGCATGGACAGTTTAGTGGAGACCAGTGGAAGAGATAGGTGAAAGAGCCGGTTTGCTATTAGTTGTGACATTAGTTGTGCATGAGATTTGCACAAGCATTGGAGGAGATTGCCAATGATAATTGCATAGTTGGAGCTAGTGGGATTCGAACTTGGATCTCATCCATAATCCTTTTGGATTGCGCAGTAGAGGCAGGAAAATAGTGGAGGAGTTTTGAACCTGTGACTTGTTCAAAACTGAGCTAGTTTGTGTGTAACCTTTTGGAGATAGTACTGAGTACTTGTGAGGAGTATTGTGCTATGTATTGTTACATGTTCTCTTCCATTATAATATACAAAATAGCTGGGGGTTTTCAGCTATAAGCTTTCCCCATTACATATTGTGTTGAGATGTGTGCTTGATTATGTTTTAATGAGCGCATGCGACTGCTTTCTATTTCCACATATTGATGATCAATTGTAGAAGAGGTTATGTGTTATGCATGAATTCGAATTACTGTGTGACCAAGATAATCTCGGTGAATAAATCTTCATTATTCAGCAAATTTCTACATGGTATCGGAGCCAAGTTTTGATCATCGGGATCTATTACAGTGATTGCAATTATTTCGGTAGACAGAGTCTGTAACAGGCCAGGTAGCCTCTGGATCCATCCTTTCCTTGAAAGGTGATATAACCAGTAAATGCCCTTACAGTCGATCTCTGTGCTAGAAATAATTTGTTCTCACAGATCCAGAAGCAGCTGAGTTTTGAGCTTGGAATTCAAATTTTGCAGCAGTTTGTCTTCTTGGTGCTAGAGTTGAAATGTCTTTCAACGGATTGCGATTGGAATATGCCCTTGAGGGCAGTTTGAATTATGTTGCATGGAAGGACAGAATGGAGGTGATATTAGATGATAATGGGCTGAAGGAGTTCATAGATGCTGAGATCCTAAAGCCTACTGATGCTGCTCAAGTTGAGGCTTGGCAAAAGAAGATGGCGAAATGTCGAAGGATTCTGTTGGAGGGCGTGAAGGATCACATTGTATCCAGCCTGCATGGAAAAGCTTCTCCATATTTGATGTGGAAAGCGTTGATAGATCTATTCCAGAGCAAGAGCGACCAAAGGAAGCTGGCGCTCAAGGATAAACTCAGAAACATTAAGATGGAGAAAGGCGACAGTATCGCCAAGTACCTCACGAAGTTCACTCAATGTAGAGATGAGCTGGGAAGTGTGGGGGTGATTGTCGATGATGAGGACTTGGTGGACCTGGCTCTCCTTGGTCTTCTGAAGAGTTGGCATTCCTATCAGGACTCTGTCAATGGTCGGGAGAATTTTCCGGGATGGGAGTGACTTTGGTCGGATCTCATGCAAGAGGAGATAAGGCGGACTACCAGGGACAGATCTTCATCAAAGGCACCTGATGAAGAAAATTGCGCTTTGGCTGCCAAAGAAAAGAAGGGGAAGATCAAGAAAGCTTCTCAGTCTGGTGCAAAAGGCAAGAAGCAAGACATGTCCAAGGTGAAGTGCTTTCACTGTCACCAACACGGACATTATGCCACAAATTGTCCGCAGAAGAAGAAAAATAAGCATGATGCTGGATCTCATGGGAGAGGCATTGGCCTCCTAATTGAAAGTAGATTTTTTTCGCTAATCTATTTTCTGGTCTCTCAAGTGATGGGATCGCATGGCTCTTGACGCTGGTGCGTCATTTCACATGACCTAGAGATCAGGATCTCGTATCTCGATGAGAAAGATTCGGAGTGCACATCAAGATGGGCGATGATGGTAGATACAGTGTGACCAGTATCGGTACCATTTCCTTTGAGAGGGAGTCTGGTAAACCCTTCGTATTGAAGGAAGTATTGCATGTTCCAGGATTGATGAAGAATCTGATCTTTGTGGCAATGTTGGAAGACAAGGGATATGATGTGGTCTTCAGTGAAGGAAAAGCTTTCCTGCGCAGTAAGACAACTGGAGAGACCTGGAAGATAGGGGTTCGAGTCAAGAACCTTTATCATTTGCAAGTAGATGGCTGCGCAGCAATGGCATGCAAGGCGGGAGAAGTGGTGAGCCGGGATGATGGTGAGCTGTGGCACCAGAGATTGGGCCACCTTCACCATGGAGCTTTGAAGATACTGCAACAAATTTCTACTGGGCTTCCTAAGGGCACTCTTGCGTAGTCAAATCAGTGCAAGGGGTGTACCTTGGGAAAATTTGTGAAAGCCACCTTTCATGAGAACGATAGTCACGCCACGAAAATCCTTGAGAGAGTTCACACAGACGTGTGTGGACCTTTCTCAGTAGCTTCGACAGCAAAGCACAAGTACTATGTGATCTTTGTTGATGATTTCTCTCGGAAGTGCTGGATCTTCTTCATGCAGAAGAAGAGTGAGACATACGCAAAGTTTTGTGAGTTCAAAGCGTTGGTTGAGAAGGAATCGGGGAAGCATGTGAAGGCTCTTAGGAGTGAAAATGGTGGTGAATTCATCTCTGCTGAATTCAAGGACTTTTGCAGCGTAGAAGGGATTCGGAGAGAGCTCATCGCACCCCATAACCCACAGCAGAACGGGGTTGCTGAGCGGAAGAACAGAACAATCATGGGTGTTGCATGTGCGATGTTGCATGATCAGGGCCTACCCCTTCACTTGTGGGCTGAGGCATGCAATACTACAGTATATGTGCAGAACCGTTGTCCTCACAAGATACTTGGCATGAGTACACCAGAGGAGGCGTTTTCTGGTAAGAGACCTGATGTTTCCCATTTTAGGATTTTTGGTTCACCTGTCTACTTGCATGTGACAAAGGATGCCAGAAAGAAGCTGGATCCGACCGCAGAGGTTGGGATATTTTTGGGGTACACTAATACGCCCCACAACTATCGTGTCTATTTTCCAGACAGTTGCAAGACTATTGTGCGACGGGATATCAAATTTCAGGAGGAGAAAGCCATGCAGTGTTCGCTTGAGAGGGAGCCACACTTGCATGCAGATGAGGAGCTATTAGTTCCTAAGGATGAGCTTTCGGATGTGGATCAGTCACAAGAGGAAGTTCATGGAGTGGAAGAGACCACTCATGCAGCGCCAACCATCAGAGGGCGCAAGCGCACTATAGAAGCTGAGCGACTGGCTCAAGATGTAGAGAAGGTTGTAGGACCACCTACAGCACAGCACAGACAGAGACAGTCACCGGACCGGTACACTGGATACATGGCTCTTGTGAGCAAATGTGTCATGACAGAGCCATCCTCTTTCGAGGAAGCTGTGGAGGATCCCGCATGGGTAGATGCCATGGTGGAAGAGTATGATTCTATTGTCAGAAACAGTGCATGGGAGATTGTCCCGCGACCGGAGGGGAAATCAGTGGTGGGTTCGCGATGGATCTACAAAGTGAAGCAGGTGGCTGACAGGAGTGTGGAGAAGTACAAGGCAAGATTTGTTTCCCGTGGCTTCTCACAGATCGAGGGGATCGATTATGAGGAGACCTTTGCACCTGTCGCAAGGTACTCTTCCATACGTACGATCCTAGCTCTCTCAGCGCAGATGGGATGGCACATCCATCAGATGGATGTGAAGACTGCGTTCCTCAACGGAGTCATTGAGGAGGAGGTGTACATAGAGCAGCTTGAAGGTTTCGAGATCTTCAGCAGTGAGTCGCATGTTTGCCGACTCAAGAGAGCGTTGTATGGGTTGAAACAAGCACCTCGTGCTTGGTACACACGGATAGACAGTTATTTTACCGGACTTGGATTCTCCAAGAGTGAGGTGGATCCTAACCTATACCAGATTGTGGTGGAGGGTAAGTTGCTGATCATTGTACTTTATGTAGATGATTTGATTTTGACAGGTGATGAGCTGTTGATACTCTCATGCAAGGAGGATCTTGCAAAAGAGTTTGAGATGAAGGACTTGGGCCTCCTTCATTATTTCCGGGATTGGAAACTGGCAAATAAGAAGTGGTGGATCAAGCGAGCCAGGGTAAGTATGCCCGGGAGATACTGGAGAAGTTCAACATGCATGGCTGCAAGCCTGTTGATACTCCTCTTCCTGGAGGTTGGAGGAAGGTGGATGCTGCTTCAGCAGAGGTAGTGGATGCCACTGTTTATAGACAGTTGGTGGGGTCGCTTATGTATCTGGTCAATACATGACCCGATATATGCTATGCTGTTAGCTAGCTTTCGCAAGCTATTATAAGCCTACCAAGCTCTTCTGGAAGGCAGGAAAGCATGTATTGCGTTATCTCAGTGGCACATCGGGATATGGACTGTGGTACAAACAGGAGGATGAGGTGAAGCTATGTGGCTTCACGGATGCAGATTGGGCAGGGAGCCCAACGGACCGAAAGAGCACATCTGGAGGGATCTTCAGTATCAGGTCGACAACATTTTCCTAGTACAGCAGGAAGCAGAGATCCGTGGCACTCAGTTCCGCGGAGGCCAAGTACATGGTAGCAAGCTTGGCTGCATGCGAGGCTATTTGGATGAGGAAGATTCTGGTCGGGTTGTTCGGGTCGCATTTGGAGCCTACTGTGATTTATTGTGATAACCAAAGTTGCATTAAACTCTCATCTAATCTAGTATTTCATGATAGATCCAAACACATTGACATCAGGTACCATCATATCAGAGATTGTGTGCAATGGAGAATCATGTTAATTTCATATATTCCCACGGAGGATCAGGATGCTGACATCTTGACGAAGGCGCTCACCAGGAGCAAATTCGAATTCCACAGAGGCAGGATAGGGGTTGCAGATAATCCATATCTTGTTGAGAGGGAGTGTTGAAAATGCAACAAGATGATGGAGCTTAGTGAAATGAAGTCGCCTTCACTAAGTGGGCCCGCAGGCTATTTTTGGCGCAAAGTCTATTTTTAAACTGTGTCTATTTTTAGACATATGGATCATGGTCTATGAGTTGCAGGATGCTATTTATGGATGAGTGGTCGAATTGGTAAAAATAGATGGACCTCTATTTTTAGACATTGGGCAGTTTCTATTTTTAGACTGTCGAGCTAAAAATAGAACAGTCAAATATTATTAGCTCTTAATAATATTTGGACTATAAACATTATCTTATCCTCTTGGCGCACTTCAGTTTGAGCTACGGATGTGGCCCATGCAACTGAAAAATGAATTACGCTATTCCTAGGGGTTTGGTTGAGCTATTGCATGGTTGACTTCAGTTAGACTCATGTGGCAGAGTTTTGGTGGAGTTGATTGAGGAGTTGATGGAGTTGTGTTCGGTTTAACTTAGTTGAACTAATTGTATTTAGTTTAACTGGCTAATACACTAGAGATGAGCTGTGTAAATTAATTATTAATTAATTCACTAATTATTAACTCATTATTCAACTAAAGAACACATCAGTTAACACCAGTGCATGGACAGTTCAGTGGAGACCAATGGAAGAGATAGGTGAAAGAGCCAGTTCGCTATTAGTCGTGACATTAGTTGTGCATGAGATTTTCACAAGCATTGGAGGAGATTGCCAATGAGAATTGCGCAGTTGGAGCTAGTGGGATTCGAACTTGGATCTCATCCATAATCCTTTTGGATTGCGCAGTAGAGGCAGGAAAACAGTGGAGGAGTTTTGAACCCGTGACTTGTTCAAAACTGAGCTAGTTTGTGTGTAACTTTTGGAGATAGTACTGAGTACTTGTGAGGAGTATTGTGCTATGTATTGTTACATGTTCTCTTCCATTATAATATACAAAATAGTTGGGGGTTTTCAGCTATAAGCTTTCCCCATTACATACTGTGTTGAGATGTGTGCTTGATTATGTTTTAATGAGTGCATGCGACTGCTTTCTATTTCCGCATATTGATGATAAATTGTAGAAGAGGTTATGTGTTATGCATGAATTCGAATTAGTGTGTGACCAGGATAATCTTGGTGAATAAATCTTCATTATTCAGCAAATTTCTACACGGCCCACCATCTTCAAGGACTACATTTTCGTTGTTCATAAATGCCATGACTACCATATCTATCAGCGCAAGATGCACGCGCTACCTTCACATTTCCACCTTGTCATTACCGTTGGTCCCTTTGCGAAGTGGGGCATCGATTTTATGACGTGTAACCCTGGCTCGGCCAGGGGGCATGCTTATATCATCATAGCCGTTGACTACTTCACCAAATGGGTCATTGACTACTGCACCAAATGGGCTGAAGCAATGCCTACACTTACGGCTGATGGTAAGACAGCAGCTCAGTTCATATTCAATCACATAATTTCTAGGTTTGGTGTCCCTCAAGCCATCGTTATCGATCATGGTTCCAATTTTCGGCATTATATGGTGGCTGAGTTGACTTCCAAGTTCAATCTGCATCATGACAACTCAATGTCGTACTATCCTCAGGCCAATCACCAGGTTGAAGTTGTGACTAAATTTATTGTCACCATGCTTCAACATATGATTGGGATGCACAAATAAAACTGGCATCTCATGTTATTTTCAACTCTTTGGGCGTACCGAACCTCAGTTAAAGATGCGACCAGATTCACTCCATTTCAACTTGTTTACGGTCTGTAAGCTACCCTTTCGATTGAGTATGAAATACCTTCATTCAATTTGACTGTTGAATTCATTCCAAACACTTCACTAGAAGAAGAGTGTCTTCTCTACTTAGAAAGGCTCAATGAAACTCACCTCTTTGCTTCTTTGGTCATTAAAGCACAAAAGAAGCGGGTCAAATCTCATTTTGACCAGTCATTTTCCCCTCACTTCTTCATAGAAGGAGACATCGTCCTCCTATACGACCAAGCTCAAGATAAGCTGGGGGTAGGAAAATTTCAATCCATGTGGCATGGGCCCTACATTGTTAAGTGTGTTTTACATAATGGGGCCTATGAGCTCATTGATTATGAAGTTCATCCTCTGGATCAGCCCAAAAATGGTTTTCATCTTAAAAAATATTATGCATGAGTCATTCGTGCATGTTTTGTGTACATAGGTGTTCTTTTCATTTTTGTACATTTTTGGCTTGGTGTGATTTGCGAGCGTTTTTCCTGCTTATTGGGTCATTCCTTATTGTGCAGATTTCTATTACCCCTTATGTCAGTTTCATGGATGGTGCTTCCCGTAGTACCCGAAACCTGTCTTCGGCAGCCTGGGTGATTTATGATCCTGCTGGTGAGTTGATAGACATTCAAGGTATCTGTCTAGGACGAATTACAAACAATGTCACTGAGCATGGTGTTGTTATTGAACTATTAACTTAGGCAATTACCCTCGGCATTTGTGCATTAGTTGTAAATCTAGACACACAGCTGGTCGTTCTTCAACTTAATGGACATTATTCAGTTAGAAACCCTCACATCTTAAGGTTTTATTTATGTGTTTTTTTACTGGAAAGACATTTTTATTACATTACATATCAACATATTCCTAGGCGAATGAATGCATTAACTGATACAAAGGCTAACATTGTATTAGATAGACATTTGCGTAATTTGTAAAAATCATCATCACATGAAAAAGATCCATATAGGAAAATATGTGTGCGTATATATGTATATATATATATATATCGAATGTTTGCATCAGTGTGCATCATAAGTTCAAAAATAATGTGTGTTTCGGTTACATCCTGAGACATCATGTCTCTCAAAAATATGCCAAAATAAAACCTAGGTGTATACTCAGCGTGATGCTCATGATAGCATGTCACTTCCCATACAAGCCGCCTCAGCAAGCGGTGAAATCAGTTTGACACCCCTGCAATATGTCTCTGGTATGCACGAGGAACATCATTGAATCACACATAGCCCAAGATCCCACGGGAGATTCCCTTCGAGTTGCATATGATTTCCTTCTCCTCGCCTCCCTCACCATGAGGGGGAACATCAAATTTGTGAGGGGTTCGCCTCGCTATCGAAGACATACCTGCAAATCTCTTTGGGCCAACATCTGCAAACACGTGTATTTAATTTCATAACATGCATAACACAAAAAAAAATCATAATACTCATGAAAATAAAAAATGATTCTTACCAAGTACTTCAACCCAATCCTCTCCTTCTAGGAGTGGGAGGTCTGCATTGCCAGTGAAATCTGTGCCAGAGTAGGTCCAATCCTCCACGACGATCAGCTGTCAATGGAGCTACTCAAAGAACTCTGGTCTCCAGGAAATTTGTTGACCGCCCCCTGACCTTGGCATCAGAGCTACCCAACGGGCCATCCGTGGCTCCTGTGCTAGTGGTGTCAGGACTATCACCTCCTGACGCTGAAAAATTAGTAATTGTTCCAGGATGAATGATACCAGAATAGACCCATAGCCAAACTGCTTCAGTTTTCCTTTCTTACACTTTTTCAGTTGACGCTTCAAGTTGATTGTCATTGCCTCTGCCTAGTTGTATAGGATCGTTGCTAAGAAATCTATAGTAATAAGTAGTTGTATCTTTGTAGCTTCGTGCGGTGCTTGCGATCCCCCAACTCGTGTGATGGTGTGCAGCACTACCTTTAGTGCCAAGTCTGAAATAGTCTAGATATCCACTTTTCTGCTTCCCGATCCTTTTCGTTCCCCTGGACATACCTAGTCGACCACCATACTCATGTTCTCCATTGTGGGCTAGATTCTGGTCAGGATTGGTACTACCCCCCTCTGCGACATCCATGTTATGAAATAAATGTCTGAAACTTCAATCTCGAGATCCTAATCACGAAGAATGATTTTTTCCTGATCCTCATCCCAGATATTGATTAAGTATTGCAGCAGCTCCAGTTGAGCTCTGAGGCAAGGTGTCCTGAAGAATTTCTTGAGTCCACAATCTCTAAGAGCTTCCATGCATTTTTTATTTTCCATGGCAAGTTTGTCTTCTTCACTGTGTTCTCATTCTTTCCATTCAATCACCATTTTTTCGCTTTACACCTGCAAACACGTTTATAGGGATGTCATTAGCCGAATTCAAAGCCTTTGATTTTTGAAATTGGGCCTATTTGAATTCTTTTTTTTTTTGTCACTGTGGTTGGCATGACTATTTGTGGAACAGTTGCACCAATTGGCGTGGCCCAGTTCAAAATATTGGGCGATTAGCGCGAGTCTGTGCCCGATACTCAACCGTTGTTCCCTATTTTTTGTAATTACCCCCATAGATTTCCAAATTTAGGATTACAGGTAATAAAATTATAATTAAAATTCAGGGAAGGATTTTAGCTCTTACCTGGAACTGACGGTTTCAAGATTGGTTTTTCAGATTGCCCACTATCGCTGCTACAAAATCACCTCCTAAAAAGGGTAACTATTGCTCCACAAGAGGTAAAAGTGAAAAGTAATTATTTTTTACCATTTTTGGAATTTTATATCTTTTCAAAACCCTAATTTTGTTTTAATACATATTTTTCAATTATTTCACTATGTTATTTCGATAAATAGGTTTTACATGCATCTCTTGTGCAGCGACAGGTTTTTAACGTAACGACGATGAAGTAATGAGTTGTGTTTTATACTTTTTCGGACTCGGTAAAAACACGAAAAAGTCACTATTGGAGTCATCTTTCAGCTCTTTTCTGACTCTCTAAAATTGGAAATATTGCTGAGAATCTTGTCGTTTTGAACTCGTTAAATGTCTGCAAAACGATATCTACCCACTATACATTTACCCCTTTTTTGGGTTGGGATAGATTATTTACGAAAAAGGAATACCTTAGCTTATTGCGACTAAGAGGTTCTCTCAGACATCATTTTCTACCTTTTCAGACCTGAGGGACAATTTACGAAAAGGGACCTGCTGGAGTTTTCTTTTCCACTTCTTTTCAAACTCTCTAAACATGAAAATATGTCGATTTCTTCCTTTGTCAGACTCGTTAAACCCTAATGACATTGGAAATTGTCACCATGACGTACCTGAGTTCCTCCTTCCTAGAGCTCGTAAAATTTACTAAGATGGATTTTTCCAAAGGACAAACTTACATTACAAGAATATGATATCCCCTTCAAGCTTTTTTTTCAAAAATAATTGGGGTACTCGCCAGAAATGGTGTGGGGAAATGGAACCATTTCTCAGTCATGTCGGAAGCATGTCGCTCTTGAACATGACACTCGTCTACATTCATGTCGGGTTGGGGACATCTCATTTCATCATTTTTGTCTCCATGGGTTTGGGTAATCTATTTTTAACTCCCATCTACTCTTTTCCACGTCATCATGTCCTCAGATCCCTTGATGTCAAATACTGCCAAATCCAGAGTCATGTCGTTGATATGTTCAAGAGAAGTTTGCCTTTATAGTTTTCAACCTTCTTATGATCCTCTGTTTGGTCCTGATTCACTATCATCATGTTCCTCTATCTCGTGTCCATGATTTGAGAAACATTATAGCCCTCCTTCGACCGAGTCACTTCCTGTCGACTTTAGCTCACTATCCAATAAGTTGATCTAGAGACTCCCTTTCGATACCTTGGAGCTTGCATGCTTCAATGGCAAGTTCTTCGCATTTGACGACAGGTCCACATCATTGGCCTTCGATCGAGTGATTCTACGGGTGTTCGATGCCAAATCACTGTTCACATTTTGTGGCTTGTACCTGTTGTACCTTGAGAGCCATTGTCATTATTGGTGGTTTCTCTCATGCATGTTAATAGCTTTCATCATTGGCTGGTAATCAAGTGATTTTCTTTCATGTTCAACTTTATCTCACATATTCGCATGCTTGAATTTGTACTTGTTCAGGTCGAGAGGGAGCGCAAGACCCTGGGTTTTGTCTGATAAGATCCAGGATGCGGGATATTGTGGTTTATCATGTCTTATTTCATGACTCTTTTGATTGGATGGTTGCGACCATACTTGAGTCTATTTGTTGATCTTTACTGTTGGATGACTGCATCCATACCTCAGATCTCAGTTTTTATGTACTCTATTATGGATGGCTATGCCCATGCCACATATTCATGTATCAGAGATATCAGTTGTATTTGTAATTCCAGGCCTTCTGATAGTGGTGTTTGGTTCGAACGTGTTCTCGTAAAGAATTTCACCCCTCCCTCTCTCTCCGACCTCATGCTTTAGGGGGCATCTATTACACAGCATTTTTTTACCATCCCTGCAATCTCCATCCCGCACATTGGAGGATCATTTATGTGACTAATAAGAAGTTTCATGCCTTGCAAAGACCATCATTGCATCCCTTTACATGAGGAAAACATTCCTTTTGTTGACAATTCTCTGAGCAGATCATCAGAAACACAGGTTTTTAGGTTGGCGCTGGTAGACCATTATTCCCTCATGCAAATGAAGAAGATTAAAAATGGGTCTCGCGGCCATTGGCCCTATGTCCCAGTGATCCACCCACGCCAACCTGTTTTTGGAATTTTTTTAAATATAGAGGCAAAGTTTCCATTCTAACAACTTCGTGGGTGTGTCATATTGGGTGGTTCAACTGAATAACCAAGAACTCCCTCCTTTGGCCTCTTGTTTCCACCTTTTGGGGAAACCTCCCAAAGGATAAGGCCTCCATTCAACCATAGTAGGGATTCCAACCTCCTCCTCTCCCTCTATAAATAAATATATCTCCCATTGATACACTGGTTGAACAACTGAATAGCCGAAGATGAATTGCTGAACATTTTGAGATAGAACAGAGAAAGAGACCTTTGTCAAGAGAGATCTTAGGCTTTTATCCTTGCCTCATCCCATTCCCTGATGACCCTTCGAGACATGCTTCGACTGAACCGCTGAAGGAGGTTGCGACGTCAAGGCTCCAGTTGTAATCTATTTATTTCCATTTATATATACATGACTAATGTCTAGTTCCCATCTTGTGTTAATATGGTTTATTTTACACAATATGTTTAATCTTTCTTGACTGATTAGCTAGTTATGAATGCAATCATTGTCTTGTATGCTACTCTTGTCCTTTTATCTTTGTGCAGCAATCCGAGTACCATTGCTGAAGAACCGCAAGTTGTCGAGGCAGAGATCAAGAGGTCGGCACTACTACACTGCGAAAATCATGTTGGACTACAGGTATGACAATTTATCCCAACTATTTCATTCGTTAACTAGGAACCTACACATTAGCTTGTTCCCTTATTGCTAGACCCACTCTAGGGCTAGAGGGATCGTCTCAATCTGTAGAGAGGATTTTCCTACACAACATTCTCACTATAGCATGTGACATACAAGATGGTAGAGGTATATGTCATTGCACCTATACTTCCCCTCATAGCCACTCGATACTTGAAGGTCAAGTGGCGTGGCACCCTTGGAACTTCAAGAGAAATTATTGAAGGGCATGACCGACTTGGCACCCTTGGCATCACAAATAAACTATTAGGCATGGCACCCTTGGAACTTTGAAGAGAATTTCTTGAAAGGCATGACCAAATTGACACCCTCAAAATCATTAAAGAAATTAATAAATATAATCAATATATGGAAATCATACTAATTCATATAAAGTGATAGATGATGTTAAAACCAAAGAAATTAAATCAAGAATAAAACTTAGGGTAAGGGAAGAATAGGAAGAAATAAAATATTTCACTCTGAGAACTATACCCCTTTCCATGTTGAAAAATAATATTAAGTGGATAATGTACATAAGTAACTTAACTACGCAAAAGTGTGAAACATGACATAGAGCTAAGTATAAAGATTAATCATAAAATAGTTTTAAAAACTTCATTAAGAGAAGAGGGTGGTGAATTAAAATAGTATTAATAAATTAAAATTGGAGAAATTTAGAGAACCACCATGTGGCAAGAACGAACATAAGAATATCCATCTAAGATGAAAATTGAGTTAAATTAGGAGGTAGTTAGGGGACCAAATCTGAGACTTATCAGTTAACTTCAGTAATAAACACAAATTAAGGAGTGGGAAAGGGGGGATCAAGAGACAACTAGGAGAATAAATAGGAAGTCTTGTTGGGGTGAGGAAATAACATTTTAAATTAATATTTAAGTAAAAGATATTTGGAGAGTCTTGGTAAGAGGGTGACACATGGGTGGGTGAATAATCAAATTTTGGATTAATAAAAATAATTATTTATGCATGAAATTCCAAGTGTCACCTATGAAGCCTTCTATAAAAGAAGGGGAAAGCTAAGGGAAAGGGACTTTTGCGTACCCTATTGTTGGATGGAGGAGATTATTTTTTTATGAGTGGTTACGAGCTATAGTTGATTTTGGTGAGGTAGAGGATTTTAGAGAGGTGACTTTTGAGCCAAGGAGTGTTCACCTCCATCAGCTAGCACATGTCTTCGTTATGCAACCCCATTGCAGCTCAGGGGTCCATGGGAAAGTAGAGTACCCAAGGAGTAGGCTAGGAGGTCAACCAAGGGTCATTAAATTCAAATTAAGCATAGAAACATTCACACTTGTAGGTATATAACAACAAAGGATCTCAAGTAGTGGCAAGTCAAGTTTGAATCTTGTCTCAGGGTGAACGGCACCTGTGTTATTTATAATGTTTTTTTTTATATGACTTCATTGTGCCTATAATTAACATGTAAAATAGATGTATGTGTAATGAAGTTAAATTCATGGATGTTTGAAATAAGTGAATAATATTTCTGAGTTCTCAATGATTCATCTACCTATGATTGTAGTCCTAGTTTGTTCTGCATTAAAAAAAAAGAAAACAGTGGTTAGTCCTTACTCTTGGGAAACTCCACACAAATAGATAAGCATTAAGTAATGGTAAAACACACATTGAATACTCCCTCAAGGTGCATAAACATGCTTCTAGCACCCCCCCATACTGCTTCGGGTGAGACTTTGGTATGTTCAAGCAAATCGTTTCCGAAAGGGCCAGTAGTTGGATGGTTTTGTTGGTTGCACAATTACTCCAAACCTAGGCTAGCACCCTTAAGCCAAAAACCCTTGAGACAACTTGTCATTTTGTTAATTTTCATCCTCATCTGCTCCCATGACAAGCCATGCATGTGATTAAGGCCTTCTAGCCACTCCCACAGCAAGGCATGCCAACACTTGTGGACTTTTTTAGGCAGTTCTAAGCCAACGACCCCAGATTCTGAGCCACTTTTTCAAGGCTATGTCTCAGGCATATGCCTATAACTTCATGAAACTTTCAGAAACGATAAAAAACAATGGAATAAGGTTACCAATGTAATCATTGGTACAAGTACTTGATTTTACCCCTACTAACCATGACAAGAATTTCGTTAAACATGTCACAAATATGTAATCTATAGGTCATAACAACAAATATGAGCATAGGGATCTCATATTTATCTAAAAATCGTTAAGAAGGATTGATGCCTCATCAAAATAGCTGAAATATTATCTATTAGGTCATGCATTTATTAATATTTCATCTACTAATCAAAACATGATGACATCCATAACTCAAGTTTGTCATAAACCATGCTCATAACTAGCCTATAACAAACAGAATAATAATGATAAAACAACCATCAATATCACATATTAACATGTAAATTTACCCATCAGTTACAAGAGGAAAAGAGTTCTTATTGACATATGAAAAATGCAACCAAGTTTGGGACTTCCACGTACCACTTGACCATAGATTGGGTTGAACCAAGTCTTTCTTTCATTCGATCACCCACATGCCATATTCTAAGCATGAGTGTTGAATCTCACAAAAGAATCAAACAAAAGAAAAACAAGGCTTCCAAAGGTTAGACCACCTCAACCCTCAACCAGTGATTTTATCTCGCAGTCGTACATCAGTAACCATCACCAGATCGGTCTCTACCCAAGTTTTCTAGGGCTCTAGAGCATTTGTTCTAATTAGAGCTTCCAGGACTAGTAAATAAACCCACATATGTTTTCAAGTTTCAAGAGTTTTTTTCCAACTAGAGATTCTAGGACTAGTAAATAAACTCACCAAGGGCTTGCAGATCGTTTTTCCAAACAAGACTTCCAGAACTAGTAACTCAACCCAAGTTGTTATAGGGCTTGCAAAGCATTTGTTCGACCAAGGCTTCTAAGAAATAGTAACTCAACCCACAACCATAAGGAACATAAGCACCAATAAAAAAAAAACCAAAATAAACCCACTACACCATGGATATCCAGGAAATTTCAAGGCTAGAGAAAAACACTAGAAATTGAGGAGATTATCCATGCCAAAGAAAAAGCATAAGCAAGGAATCACATGCATGTGCATTGTGCCATGCATGCCAAAACTAGCAAGGAAATTATACATACAACTTCGTACCTATAAGAAAAACATGTTGTAGTTATTAATCTCGTTGTTCTCTTATACTTTCCTACTTTTCATTTTCCTTCTTAATCCAAATCCCAAGTATGCCACACTACTCTAAGAGTTCCCTAAGAAAACTACGTGTACAAGAGTGAGAGAGAGAAAACAGAATGAGGGCTCCAAAAATAAACTGACAAAAAATTGAACTGAAAAAAGATACAAATTGATCTTAATTTTATTAATGATGCCTCTATTTTCTTCAATTTTAAATTATTTTCCTTCATTTTCCTCCTCACATGAAACATGTGACCTTTCACCTTCCTTTTCTCCTATTTTCCATTTTTTTCATAAATAAAATGACTATTAATTCCTCTTTTCCTTTCCAAATCCTTTTCCATTGATTTTTCCAATTTCCTTAGCCATAATAAAACAAAAGCAGCAACCCACTAGGATGTTTTTCCCGAAATTCGACTTGTAATAAGTGTCCTCCGACCTTGGCATTATACTCTTTTTTACATGGAAATAAACCAGGGTGATTTCATTCTACAACCCTCGGCTCCTAGTGGACCACTTTTCAAAATGTCTCAAACTAGATCCACCTATAAAAAAATCATCAAACAACTTATAGGGTACCTTTCATCAAATTTTCATACTGGATATCTTATCACTCCGTAATTTGTAAGATTGGAAAGAAAAAATGACAGAGGACAACATCAAATTGCTTGGGAGTCTAGGACCTAGCCTTCCTAGACTCAGAGAGGTCTCTCTCTGTTTTATGATTTAACTTGATAATTCTAAATTATGATATTAGGCTAGTTATCGAGATGGAGGTTGTTTGTTTGATTGATTGGGTGGTTGGATGAGCACGTCTGTAGGGACTAATCCATTAGGTTATGGAGTCAAAAGGCTGGAATGGCACATCAACATCAAGAGCATCACAAGGCAAGCTAACTGTGATAAATGGATCTTTAAAGCTGTATGAATTATGAGGTGATAGAAATAGTAAGTTTCAATAGTGACTAAAGAGCAGTTAAGAATTCTTTAATCAAATTTCAGCAGAAAACATTAAGGCTGTAAATGCAGACAGAATTAAGGTGCTCCAATAGAAAATATTAATCTAAAATTTTTTATTTACAATTAGATGAATAGATGCACAGCAGGGAAAACAATGGAAACATTTATAACAGAAAAGTAGCACATCACCATTTTGACACAACTCAAGAATCCTGTAAACGGCCTTTGATTATTGATGTGCAACTCCAAAATTACAGTGTTCCAATATAGTTTTCTTACAATGTAGGGGCTAATAATATCCAACCCTTCCTCATGGAAATTCAAGCAGTATTTAACTAAAACTTGAGTCAGTTTCCCTAATCTAACTTGACAACCTTCATTGATTACAATTAAGCAGAAAAAGGACAAGTGTGGCCATGCAATAGCAGAAAATGGACAAGTGCGGCCACGCAAGGCCTGATAAGAAATCTCTAACAACAACACCACCTATAGAATTAATTTTGGGTAGCTCTTTGTGGATCCAAAAGCTTCGATGGCTCTTCATAAGATCAAAAAGTAAGCTTGGAGGTGATTGTGGTGGTTACGAAGAGGCAACCAATGGTGGTTTTGACATCTGGCTCTGTTTTTTAGAGAACCGGCATTGGGTAATCATATCTAGTGTAGTTCTGGCCACTTTTTCATTGATTGGTGATGGTGATGATGTGTTCTACTATCTTTTCCATTTCTATCATTATAACATAGAAATTTTGTAAAATGCCTTGCCCGACTCGGCCTTTTCAGTCTATTTCCTTGCTACTGTGACGTTCAGCCTCGTTCTGCCTTTTTCCCCTTGTCGGGTCCTACCCGAGTCTTTCTACTTTGTTTTAAGCTATTTCTTCATAAATTTTCTGACTCGACCTCTTACTTTCTTTCTCGGGGCTTATTCCACCAAAAGTCATTTTATGTCGTGCTTTGGCCTATTTCTTCACAAATTGGCGCACAAACCACATTTTCCCAAATGTGGAGGGATGGTGGTTGGAGGACAGAGACGGATGATGGAGGACATGGCATGGCAGCATTGGAAATGGTAACAAGGCGATAGTGGTTTAGGAGGATGGTGGAAACATCTTTTCAGAGGGGGCCTCAAGTGGTAAGCAGTAACGGAGAGGGGGGTGTGAAATTGTGAGGGTGCGACATGTGGAGGAGTGGGTGGTAATTGATACCACCCATTTCAGACCCCTGTTGTTGTTCTTAGCCCCTTTTCTTCACAAAATGGCATAAAACCTCATTACCTGGACTTGAAATTTTGTAGACTCAAATTATGAATTTTATCGCATCCATAGAAAATCATCATGCTTTATAGTTTATTATAAGAGAAAAGGGATTGGTGATGCAATGCAAAGAGGGAGGTGACATGGAGGGAATGTGGGACTGACCACATCACAATCCCAAAACTTAAGGTTTATCTATAAGCAGAGGAGGTAAACACTAAAAGATGCGAAGTGCGAAGTGCAGGGAGAAGGTAAATGACGTGGTAGGGAAGGTGGGACCGACCGCATCACAAATCACAAGTCTTAGGTTTTGTTTATAAGTGCGGGGGAGTAATCTCTAAAAGATGTGAAGTGTGGTGCATGATTGGGACCCACCCACATCGCACATCACAATGTTTCTAGTTTACCGCACGTCGCAAAGTTTAAAGTTTTGGTAATGTGGTAAGTGCTAAAATCCGTGAAGTGTGATTTGCGCTAGTGGAGGATAATGTGGCATGGTGGAGATGGAGCCCACAGCATCAGCGAAGTTTTAAAAAGTGGCGATTGGTTTCTGCAGTAAGGTAATTTTTATGAGGTTTCATGATATATCAATTTATTCCAAATGGTCTGAAGTGGGGGGGCGGAGCTGCTGTGGTGGGGCCAACCACAATGGAAGTTAAACAAAATACATTGCTGGCATTTCAAATAGTAAGTTAAAAATTGCACGATGCGATATCACACATTGGTGATCGCAAGTTTTAACATTTGGCATAATGGAATAAGCTATAATTTGCAAAATCTGATGGATGGTGGGGGAATGGTGACATGTCAGGGAGAATGGCCCCACTTTAATCACAATCGAGGAATAGGGAAAGGCGGAGGTAAAACAATGATTTAGCAGTAAAAAAGGAAAAGTATAAAGATAAAGAGGAAAGGTGGAGAAAGGTAAAGTTTAATGTTTTCTTAAGAAAAATAAGATGAAAAGGAAGTGTGGCGGGTGAATGGGTCCCACTTCATCGCATATCACCTTTCAAAATGTTTGTAGAAGACGGAAATGAAAGGATTTTGGGATTTTTCCGGTGCGAAAATAAAATGGGGGTCCACCAATGAAACATGGTAATGTGGAGTTCCAAAGGTTTCTAAAGTAATTCCCTTTAACCACCTTTTAACTCATAATGGGTCTCTGAAAGCTTAGATAAGCCATTCTTCACCAGTTTTGACCTTTTTTAACAAAATTAAAACCTGTAGTATGAACTTTGTGTTTTTCCTTTTTAAATACCCTCTTTTCTTCTTCTTTTGTTTCTCTTTTTCTTTCTTTGGAAAAGACTTCTGAATATTGACATCTATATACAATATGAAAAAATTGCAAAAAGAAAATACATAGTCACCTTGAGATACTATAAATTATAGGGTTCTAACAGTGGCTCCAGCTGGGGATGGCAGCTCCTTTAGGAGGTGTCAAGAGAACCATAGACT